>KL647308.1:2028706-2063624 GCA_000727475.1 Sarcocystis neurona
ATGTGTCTCTCTATTTATCTATACCTCCTACCTCTATATCTATCTATTTATCTACGTGTATATCCTTCTATACATGTGTATACATTCACATCCATGCATATATATATATGTATTCATGTGCACATATTCATATGTATCTCTCTGTCTACATCTATATCTATGTATATACCTTTATGTATCTCTATCTATCTGTGTCTATGTATATCTCTATCGATGTGTTTATATCTGTGTTTATAGATGTTCATCTGTATCTACATCTGCGCCTACATCTATCTATCTACGATCATATCTACCCATATATATCTCTCTCTACACGTATATATATGTATGTGGTGAGGATGTGTGGGTGGGACTTGATAATAAGGAGGAAGTTGAGGAGCTGCTGTGGGTTGCTGCTGGCGGGCCGTGTGCGCACGCAGACAGCTGCAGCAAAGCAGCAGCAGCGCTGCGGGTTTGCTCAGACGCTCTGCGAGTGCTGCAAGCGTGTATACCGCAGTTGATAGGAGTATATCGGGCAGGCAGGCACGCTCGGAGGCGAGAGCGAGAGAAGAGAGGAGAACTAGCGGAAGAAATATGAACTGTCTCGTCTCTTGTTGAGGACTCTACTGCCACACGCGTCCTGCTGCTGCTCTTACCGCTATTGCTGCTGCTGTTGCGCGGCTGCTGCTGCTGCGGGAATGCCGCCGTCGGTTGCTGCTGACGCTGCTGTAGCGTTGCTCCTGCTGCGCCACGGCTCGGCTCGTTCCTGCTGCAGTTCTCGTCTTTGTGAGGTTGGCTCCTGCTGCTGCTGCTGGGGCTCGGACTCTGCTGCGGGTATTCTGCTGCTGGTGCTGCTGCAGCTGCTGCATCTACTTGCAACTTGTGCTGCGCATATACCCGCCGCACCAACCGTCGCCTGATGCTGCTGCTGCTTTTGCCGATGCGCTGGTGACTCTTGCTGTTTCTACTGCTGCCGCGACTGCTGCAGCGCCGCCCTGTCAAGATGACTGCTGCTGCTGTGTGTGCGGTCGTGTTGCTGCTGCGACACCTCCGCTGCTGTTGCTCTCGGTCCTTCTGTTGCTGCGCGTTCTCGTTCTCTTTCCCCTCCTCCTGTTGCTGCTGGAAATGCGCCTTCCTGCTGCTGCTGCTGGACATGCGCCTTCCTGCTGCTGCTGCTGCACGTGCACCTTCCTGCTGCTGCTTCTGCACGTGCGCGTTCCTGCTGCTGCTGCGGCTTCTTCGTCAGGAGTGTACGACGCGGAGTTGTTCGGCGACTTGTTGTTCGCGCTGCAACCCAAACTCTGGGCCTTTTCTCCTCACGACGTGATGCTGGTGGCAGTGGCCCTATCACAGCTGCCGCAGTTCCCTGCAAGCCGCAGCAGCAGCCTTTTTCAGAGCAGCAGGAGCGGCAGCAACTTCTACGACGGCAGGACCAGCTTCTCGGGCCGGAGCAGCAGCTTGTACCGGGCGACGTGCCGTGGCCTGCGGGAGCGCACGCTGCAGCTGCTGCCGCAGTTCTCTCCGCTGCAGCTGTCCCGCACGTTGTACGGCCTGGGCGTGGCGACAGCCCGGTGGAGCTTCTCTGCTGCAGAGGACTTGTATTTCTGGCGAAGTTGCTGCGATCACGTGCAGCAGCAACTGCATGCGTTCTACCCGCAGAATATGACGCACATCCTCGTCGGCCTCTCCGAGGCAGAGTATCTGTGCCAGCACCCTGCAGCTCTGCTGCTGCTGCAGCAGCTCGGTTCCGACCGCGTCCTGCCCCAACTATTCGCCGAAGACTGCGTTCAGCTGCTCTACGTTCTCGGCAAACTAAAGCAGCAAACTGCCGTCTCCTCCACGGCCCCTACGCTGGGGCACCACCTACAGCAGCAGCACCCCCTACAGCAGCAGCAGTATTTTGCGCAGCAGCAGCAACATGCGTGTAGGTGGCGTGAGCTAGAAGAGGTTCAACGACAGCTGGTTCCGCTGCTGCTGCAGCAGCTAAGAACAAAAGTTCGGCTGCTGTGGAACTTGGACTGCGGGGCTCTTGGCGACTTTTTTGAGGCGTTGCACGTGCTGGGAGTTCATGACGAAGAGCTGTTGCATGTCTGCATGCGACGGCTCGCGGCGGTGGTAGCTGCAGCCACGCCCAGGGACGCCGTGCGACTCCTCGGCTGCCTCGCGTCTCTCAGCGGCACCCCACACCTGCTGGCGCGCACCCACCTCCACCGCCGCAGAAAACTGCAGGCCGCTCTCGACCAAAAGCTTGCTGCCGTTGCTGCTTGTGGCAGCAGCAGTGTGGGGGACGAGAAGGAAGAAAGCGCAGCAGGCGAGCGCCGCAGCAGCAGCGCAGACGCCTCCTACCTCTCACATGTGCCCCAGGCCGGCGGTGTTGCTGCTGTCTACCGGCCACAGACGAAGGACTTGCAATCCCGCGTCGTTCTGCTCTACGCATGCGCCAGGCTCGGCATAAAAAATGAACATATCGACAGGTCTGCTCGGCTCCATCGCACACCGCTTTACACACCCTCTTAGCAAACCGCGGGCACCTATATATACGCGTACGTGTCTATATCTGCTTCCGTATATAGTCGTGTACATGTACTCGTAAATATATATATATATGTATACTGGTGTATATACTTACTCTCTATTCAGAGCCATATATGTATGTATATGGGTGTATATATGTATATATGTACTCGTAAATATATCTATATATATTGGTGTCTGTTTGTACTTATATATATATATGTGTATTGCTGTTTATATGTACTCTCTATTCAGAGCTATCTATATATACATATGTCGGTGTGTATATGTACTTATATATACATATATAGATAGATAGATCTGCATATGTAGGTATTGCTGTATATATGCACCCTCTATTCAGAGCCATATATGTATACGCTGGTGTGTATATGTACTCGTATATACACAGCCATAGAGAGAGAGAGTGATCTGTACATATATAGTCGTATACTCATACATATATACACATATATACATACATAGGTATGCATATACATAGGCATGCATATCCATAGGTGTGTGTATATCCATATCCATATACATATATATATATATATGGTGTCGCATATATATGGAGTGGTGCGCATACTGGTGAATATACTGTAAACATATAGTCGAATACATATAAAATCCTCTACGTACATACTCGCATACATAGGAAATCACATATATATATGTGTAGATAGATAAAGACAGGGAGAGGGGGGAAGAGAGAGGTTCGTATATATATGGTCGCGCGCAGATGAAGTCACACATCTATTTATATATCTGTGTGTGTGTGGAAGCCCGTTTCCGCGAATAGATGTATACGTATACCCTCGTCTACATATATAGTCCTGCACACATATATATATATATATAAGCGAGAGATGGAGCTGTCCACATGCATATACATATATGTATTCGTGCATGTAAAACATATATATATGAGTGGTCGCGTGTGTATGTGTATAGGTGCATATGGAGGAAGTCGCACGTATATTGTAGGACGCACATATGGAGCTCCTCCTCACACATATGGAGAGGTCTGCATCTGTAGCGGTCTACATGTGCTGCTGTCCGCTATGTAGCCCTGCATGAACCCGCGTTTATATGTGCAAGTAGCTTTGCATGCATGAGCATAGGAGTGGCCCGGGGGGTGTTTTTCTGGTGTATATACAGCAGAAGAGAAAAGTCGCGAGGGACTTCGAAAGAAGGGAGCGCGGCGTGGGTCTCCTCCCGCTGCGGCGACGGGGGCGCGTCCCTCTGCAGGCCGTTGCTGCTGCTGGGCCTCTTCCCGGCCCCTGGTCTTGCTTGCATGCAAATGTATGTCGAAAAAGGGGGAGGGAACATGTGCAGATGGTGTGTTTGTGCTCCCAAACAAATGCCTCCGTCTGTAAGAGGAAATCCTACACATATGTGTAGATATGTGTGCAGCGAAAGGCGTTTTCTCCTCTGTCCATTGGTGTGTGCATGTATACGTGTAAGAGTGAAGAAGCCCCCTTTCTGTTCCGCTTTCTGTCTCGTCGGAAGGGAGACGTGTGTGTGTGTGTGCTGCAGCAGCAGCCGAAGAGAGATGTGTGTGCGCCCCTGCTGCGCGTCTGCATGCGTCTGGCTGCGACAACGAGGCGCGCAGTTCTCGTGGCCGCAAAAAGAGACAGAGAAAGGGAGAGACGCTAAACGGCGTCGTCTGCTCCTTCGCGAAAATTCATGTATATACATATATGTTCCAGCATACGTAGGCATATAGACAGATACATATACACATAGCAACGATAGCAGCAACCTGTCGCCGGACCGCAGAGCCGCACCTTCTGCTGTTCCACTCCTTCCGACTTTTCTGCGGCTGCTGCTGCTGCTGCTCTGCTACACCTGCTGCTGCTGCTGCTCTGCTGCTGTTCTGCAAGTGCAGCTCTGCAACTGGTTTTGCTGCAGTTGTGTCACTGCTGCGGGTGCGGCGTGTGTGACTGCAGGCTCTACGAAGAAATTCAACATGCGCTTGAGAGCGACGGTGCCTGTCTTTCTCTTCCTGCCCTCTGTCGCATGCTGTGGGCAATGGCGGAGGTCAGCTCATTATCGACCAATCTTCTCACACTTGTGCGCACACACGTATAGCCCGACGCTGCCCCTTCATATATATGTATATGCACGTATATACAGAGATATATATATATAGACTGATAGATATGGATGTAGTGTGTGTATACAAAAAATTACAGAGATCTTTGTTAACAGCGTTGAATACTTCAACAGCTGCAGCCACATATGTATATATATATATATAGATAGATAGAGAGACATATCCGTAAGCTGCTCCTCTCCACATACATGTATATATGGGCAGATAGATAGATTTATAGGTATAGGCGTATAGTGAGTGTGTAGATAAAAGAGGAGAATCATTGTTTAAAGTTCTGAATCTTGTCACACTTTCCCCCATACATATATATATATTCATATCTACGTACGCACACACACACAAACAGACATGCTTTAGCAGATCACAAGAGGGAGAAGTACTTCCTCACATACAAGGATATACCTATACACCTATATATATAGATATATGTATATATATATGTATATGTATATGTATATATATATATGTATATGTATATGTATATGTATATATGCGTATATCTACGTATATATACAAGCATGTCCATATGCATATATATACATATATAGCATGTGTCAGTAGTATCCGCTCTCATATATATATATATATATGTATGTATTTATATGTCTTGTTGTGTATAGCGTGTTTTAGTAGTTTCCAGTCTCATATATATATGTGTGTATATGTATATGTAAATATATATGTATAAATAGATATATATGTATGTCCATGTGCATGTGTATATACTTGTGTATCGCATGAGTTAGCATTATCCACTATCAGGTATACATCTATATAAATATATATATCTGCATGAATATATATGTATGTATGAATATATGTATAGCTATGGATCTGTGCATGCGCATGCGCGAGTGCATGTCCCCTGGAGATCTGCCTGCCGCTGTTTGTTGTTGAAGTGCTGGCGACGTCCTCTTCTGCATGAAGGGGCAGACATTTCTTGAAGATGTTTGCAGTCGATGAGTTGCATGCGCCTCCCCGTCCCCGGACGTGGGACTCTCACCGAATCCCCTCCCGTCCATGCTGCTGCTGCTGCTCCTGTAAATCTTCCACACATGCGACGTCCTTTTCGCTTTCTTCCCGAGGCGAACGTCTGCCTTCCTCTCCGCCCTCTATCCTTTCCATCTGCATTCATATATATATGCATGTGTGTATATAAGTAAACACATATGCATATACGTGTGTACCTTGTGCAGGCCAATACATACATGTATATGTATGTGTGTATATATGTATGAGTATGTATGCATACATGTATATAAGTATACGCATATATATATGTACATCTTATACAGGCGAATACACGTGTCTTTGTATATATCAATCTACACATATATGGATATATATGTACACACATATGCCCGCTGCATATATGTACACCACGCAGCTGTCAGCCTGCATGCAGTATATGTGTGTGGAGAGAAAGTTTTGCACAATTTTGTGTGTATTTGGTGGGCGCTGTTGGCCAGTTATATGAGCAGCATTTCCGTTGCAAGTCGGTGCCTTTTCGTCCTCGTCTTCCTCCCGCCCTTTTCGTTCGTGCTGCTTCTGCTTCTTCGTGCTCTACTCTCTAAGATCCTCCTCTTCCGCTCGGTCTCCTTTTCTCGCTTCAGCAGTTGCTGCTGTCCTCTTCCCGTCCTTTTCTTCCTGACATGCCCTCGATGCTGCAGACAAATGTAAAGACGTCGTGGACCAGAAGCGTCCTGCAGTATTTTCTGCACCGCCGGTACTCGGCCGTGGCTGGGACGGGGGCAGCGGGGAGAGACGAGACAGCAGCAGTCTCGCTGCAGCAGCCACGGCAGCAAAGAAGAAGAGGAGCGGAGGAGGTGGCGGACAGAGAAGGGCACGTAGTGGAGGGGCAGCAGCAGCAGCAGCAAAAGGATGAGCGGGAGGAGACGACGGAACAGCAGCAGCAGGGAGCGGAAGGAGGAGAAGGCGTGGAAAGGGAGAGCAAGTTGCTTCTTGAGACAATAGCAGAAAGAGAAGAATACTGCATGCGGCACGGCCTAGGCCACTACAGAGGAGGCGAGGTCTTCCCGCCGGAAGACGCGCTCTTCGCGTTCTCCACCGCAGCAGCGGACGAAGCGGAGGAAACGATACTGGAGCCGCAGCTGACCAGCAGCAGCACCGGCAGCAGTAGCAGCAGCAGTAGCGAGGCAGCTGCGGCTGCAGTTGCACGAGCGGCAGAAAGAGAAGCAGCAGCGAAGAGGAAACTCGCCGTGGGAGAGGCGCTGCTGCATTCAGCCTTTGCTGCTGTTGTCCTCGGCGAGGAAGACTTTTTGCTCCCGCTCCTCGAAGAAATTGCGATGTACGTACACTTCAGCAGGCCTGCGTTCGCCGGGGGGGCGCAGCCGTTTCTCTACGCACCGATGGCCAGTCTTCGACAAACAACTCACCTCTGCCAACAAGGCTGAACAAAAGCAAAGGAGCAGCAGCAATCACAGCAGCAGCAATCACAGCAGCAACAGACATAGCAGCAGCAGCATGCATAGCAGCAGCAGGAGGAAGGACAGCAGCAACCCCAGGAAAAGGAACAAGCAAATTAATATTGGCGAGGCAGCTAGAGATATAGTTTTGTTTCGGGCACCAATTATATACGTATATATATATCTACCAGTATATTGATATGCATACACGCGTGGGTAGTATATATATATATGCAGACACGCACAGATCTATATACGTGTACTAGTATATTTGTACGCACCAACCTATATATACATATATATATATATATACATATGGACATATATATGTATGTATATATATATATTACTCTGTGTATCTTTCTTTCTGTTTCTCTCTCTTTCTCTCGATATATATATATATATGTAGACAGATACGGCCGTATCTGTAAATACGAACAGCCGCATATATATATATATATACATATATGTATGTATATATATATATGTATGTACGTATACACGTGTTTACGCGTATCTACACATTCCACTGTGTGTCTATGTTTATCTGAACATATATATATATATATATATATGTATATCTGTATATATACGTATGTATATATATGTGTGTGAATTAAATCTACAATTCTCTGTCTCATGTTTATATATCCGCAGACATATGTATATATATGTACGTATACGATGTATACCTTCCTCCCGTTCTCTGTGTTTTCCTTGTGTTTATATATACCCGTCCCGCTTACATATACATGTGTCATCGGCTATATATATATATATATATATGTATCGGTGCAAGTTTTGCTCTAATGCAGTGAAGGAGAAGAAGCAGACAGCTGCTGTCAGAAACGTGCAGAGAAGTTAATTTCTATTTCTATCCTCTCTATTCATCTCTGTATACATAGACATAGTGGTACATACATATATATATATATATATATTGAGAAGGGAGGTTCTGGATGAGAATACCACGAAGAAGAGCTCGGCAACCACCCCAACAGCAAGCAGCACTTTGGCGACGCAGTGCTAAGAGAAAAAAAAAATACAAGCAATCTATTCATATATGTATACATGGCTTTTCTCCTCACACTCTCCATACATATATATATATGAAGGAAACAGAAGGAAAGTCTATATATATATATATATTTGTACAGCTTTTCGTGTCATACTCTTCATATATGTAGGAAGGAAATAGAAGGGAAATTGATGTATATACATATGTGGCTTTTTCCTTTCATACTCTCAAATACATATATGTATATGTGCACGTAGTTATATATATAACTTCTTTGATTGTGTAGATACGTGCCTGCTTAGAACAGAGAAGTGAGAAGGGACGTTGAAGAAAAATTTGCAGAAGACCGGGGAGACGTGGGCCACGGGAGAAGGTGGGGGGTCACGCGTCCGCGGATTTCTTCAGTTCATCGCTGAGCCGCTATCTCCGCTATATCTACATATATAGGTTGGTGCGTACAAATATACTACTCCACGTATACTCTTCTGCATGCGTACACATATACTTCCGTGTGTATTTACGTGCGGAGAGACGGCGAGACGGGGAGACGGGGAGAAGTAGAAACGTACATATTCATACATATATGAAGATAGAGGGGAGGGGGGGGGCCGATATATATGTACATATGTACATAGAGAAAGGGAGGGGCATGTATTTCCAAACAGCAGCAGACAGAAAAAGACAAGAATATCAATAGGCAGACAGCAACATGGAGAGACCTATTAGAAAACAAGTTATATATATATATAAATATACATATATATATATGTATATGTGTATGTATATGTGTATGTATATGTGTATAGATATCGATGTAGATATGGATATATGAATAGGTAGACAAGTACGTAGAGAAAAAGGAATATACATATGTGTCCATGCGTATATATGTAGGAAGAAAAGGAGAGGCCGAGAAAAAAAGGCTCACATTAATATATGTGTGCATGTGTGAAAGAGTCGGTGGGTTAAAGCTATGATGTGTTGCATGTGTATTGTTAGCCAAGAAGAATTTTGCTGCTGTCGAAGGAGCCTTCCACGTGGCCCGTTCTCCGGCTGCCGTCCCCGTTCCCCGTCACGAAGACGCGCTGCACTTCTCTTTTAATCGTCTCATGTCTCTTCCCCCGTTGCTGCTCACCTTCTTGGCTTCCCCTCCGTCGCGCAGTCTTCTCTGCGCCGTCTCCGTGTCTTCCTTTTCCCGCCTTTCTCTGAATTTCCGATCTTTTTGGGCTGCTGCTGGGCAGCCGCGTGGGGCGTCTGTCCTGCTGCTGCTTTGCTGCGCGCGTATCGCCGGGAAATCACTACGGACGCACGTACGCGCATGCAGGCGCAGCTGCAGCCCGCAGCAAAGTAGGGCAGTGCGTGCTGCCCCCTGTCTTGCTGCCGCGGAGGCGAAAGGAGTCTCACTAAACGGAGGCAGATTATTACGGGCTTTCCTTCTAAAAGCGATGGAAGAAAACAATACACATACCTCCATTGGTACACACATACGTCCATACATACACGTCCATAAACACATACGTCCACACATGCACAAATACAAATACACATACACACATACACATATATACAGGCAAACATAGATACAGACATATATATATACATACGTACGTACGCATACGTACATACATATACGTACATACATACATGTACATACACAGGACGTAGATACATCCATATAGGTATATACATACGTACAGACAAACATAAGTACAGACATACAACATATGGACGTCAATATATATACACACACACATACACGTAAACATACCAACACACATAGGGACGTAGGAGTAGGGTCGTTATGAAGCCTTGGGGAGTAGATCGTGTCAACCCATGCATGTGTAGAGACGTACGCATGTGGATAATATTTGGATGTGCGCAGGAATTCCCCTGCGTACGGGCGGGCCGCTTGCTTGGGGCTGCTCGACGAAAAGGGGCCTCTCCTCTGTAATTCGCCCCACGCGCATGCGCGAGAGCGTCCTGGTCGACCCGGGCTTGTCCTTTTTCTCTTTTTTTTTTCTACAGACAGGAGGGTTTCTGCTGCCCTCTATTTCTGTCTTGCTGTCATTTCTTCTCCCGCATATCTCGCCGGGTTTTTTTCTCTGTCTGTGTCGCAGACGTGTGTGTATGTGTATGTGTGTGTGGACACCGACGACTGCATCTCTTGCTTCTCCGTCTTCCTCTCTGCCCGTCTTTTTATTTTCTTCGTCATCATCTTCCTTTGGACTCTTTTGGTATGAACAGACCGGTGTGTCTCTTTTTTTGTCGCTCGCCGTCTCTCTGTATTGTGTGAGGGTCTCTTCGTCGCTCGCTGTCTTTTTCTGTTCCTGTCTCTGCTGCTTTGTCCGGCTAACCCCCTTTTGTCTTCCTGTCCCTTTCTGCCCGATTTCCCCTGTTGCTGTCGGTTTTCATCTGCCTCGTCTCTTCTCCGTCTCCTGCGGTCTGCGTCGCACGCCCCCCCTGTCTCGCTGTCTCTGCGCACGTGCAGGCTGCTGGACGGGGAGCTGCCATCTGCAGGACTGCTGCTGAACGCCCAGCAGGTGTGTCTGCACGTCGCAAAATTTTGGAGTCCCCAGCAGCAGGAGGAAGACGCGCAGCGGTTGCAGCAGCCGTCGTTGCTGCTGCAGGAGTGGCTGCAGCTCGTTCTCGACGCTCCGCGCGAAGACATCTTCGTCGGCGGCTCAAGAAAGGGAGGCGAGCCTCTGGCGGCAGCGGGAAAAGGCACGAAAGCACGAGGAAGAGGAAGGAGCAGCAACAGCAGCAGGCAAATTATCAAAGAATTCAACTATGACATGTGGCTCTCAGAACCCCTTGTTCAAGTAGGCTACCGACAAAAAGACTTCCCCCGGTCGCAAGGAAGGACCTCTGTTCCTCCCTGTACACACAAATACAAAAGAGGGGAAATCAAGAATCAAGACTTCCACAAAAGTCACACATATATTCAGAGTGTACATGCACCCACCCACAAGTAGATATATGTACGTGACCCAGACGTACATAAATATATATGTACATACATATACATATATATATGTGTGTATATATCATTTAGAAGTCTATAAATGTTCTTGTACACACGTATGTGTGTATGTGTGGTGCAGAAGTATCTAAGGGTACATGTACATACATGTGTGTATGTGTGCGTACGTTTGCAGTGTGCTGCCTATACATAGAGGCACAGATATGTTTAGATATATGTAGGGAGATAGGTAGGCAGAAAGGAAAAGAGAAGGATAGGGAGGGGAACGTGCTTGGGATGTTGTGTCCGAACATGCGCGAGAGGCTGCTGCCTGCACACGCAGCAACTGCCGATGCAGCTGCTTTCGTCTACACAGCGCATGCGCCCCCGCGCAAGGGGGGGCAGAGACGTTTGAAAGTGAAGAGAACCTCTGCGCGTAGTGACAGCAGCGTCCCGAAAATATCTTCGTGAAACAAAACGTCGTCTCTTCCTCTTTCTGCCTTTCCGTCTCTTTCTGTCTCTTTCACACAAAATACACCTCCAGAACTTTGCCCCTATTATCGTTGACTTCCAGCAAATACATACACGTGTCTCTGTGTATATATATATATGTATGTGTGTCTGTCTGTATGTATGTATATGTATATATATGTACATACATACATATACATGTGCCTTTGTAGGTGTTTATATATAGATACGTGTCTGTGTGTGTGTATATATATACATATATGTATGCCTCTGTGTCTGTATGTGTATATATATGTATATACATGCGTGTGTGTCTCTGTGTGTGTGTATATATAGATAGGTGTCTGTGTATATATATAGATGTGTACAGATAGACATGAATGATACATTTTGGTGCAGGATGGAAGAGAAGACGACGTCCTCAGCGTAGAAGCAGCTTTTCCTGAGAAGGGAAGATGTTGTTGCGATCTTCTCTGTCTTTTTCTCTCTGTATATTATATATGCCTATGTGTGTGTGTGTGCGTTTTCATATATATACAGAGAGGGAAGACAGAGAAGATAGAAAGGGACGTCCTTTGTGCAAATCCACGCAAATGTCTCTACATGTATGTCTGTGGAACGTACAGAGAGATACAGATAGATAGATAGATAGATAGATAGAGATAGAGACGTCCTTTGTATGTGGCTTTGTGTGTCTGCGTCTCTGTGTGTGTGGCCGTGGGGGGGCTACTACATGTAGAGTGCAGATGAAAATGAAGTTTCTGCAGAAGTGAACAGTCCTGGAGAACTCGTGGGTGAATTTCTGCCCTTCTCTTTCCGTCTCGGTGTTCATTTCCTCCTCCTTTCCTTTCCTCGTCTTCTCCGTCCTTTCCTCTCCTCTCTGTGTGAGGCCCTTCACCCTCCGTCTCCCCGTCTCCCCGTCTCCCCGTGTACGGAGACGTATGGGCGCGTGGAGGTCGGACAGCAACACGGCCCCGTGCGTCTTCTTTTCCGCTCTTCCTTCTTGTTGTCTTTTCTTTGCAGATGCGAATCCCACATAAACGAACTTTCGTGGTTGAGAATATCTACCGCGTTAGCGCTGCGTTTCCTCTCGAGAAACATCTGATCGACGTCCTCGGGTTCCAGGTACCAAGTTGGGCAACGTAATTGCGTGGAAAAGAAAAAAGACGTGGGGAGAGTGGACTGCTGGCGAAGAAGAAGCGACACAGAGAGAGACACGAAGAAAGAAAGGCGGGACAACCGAAGGAAAGTAGAGAGAACGTGGACGGCGCAAAAAAAGAGACACAGAGAGGGCAGGGAAGAAAGGAAGGACAGGGTGGGAAATGCAGCACGAAATGCGGAGAAAAGGGAGAAGGACAAGAGGCGTTCGAGGAGACAAAACTGACAGGAAAGAACGAGGAAATGTTCAGAGTACAACCGAAAAGCGAAGGAAGAGAAGAAGTACCGAAGAAAAAAACAGCAGCGAATAAGCAGGAGAAATGAAAAGGAAAAGAAAAAGCGTCTTTCCATAAATATATATGTATATGTATGTATATGTGTCTGTGTGTGTGTCTGTATCTGTGTGTGTCCGTGTCTGTGTGTGTCTGTGTCTGTGTGTGTGTATATATATATGTATGTATATGTGTATATGTGTATGTATGTGTACATATATATGGATATATAGAGAGAGTGAGGAGAAAAAGCATCTTCGTATATATTTATATATATTTATATATAGAGAGAGACTGAGAGAAACGGAGAGTCTTTGCGAAACGCGCGACGTTAAGAAGAAGAGGAAGAGATGGCCACCCAGAAGGGGGAGATTCAGGAAGTACGGAGAAGGACGGACAGACAAAAGAAGCAAAACGGACACGAGTATCGGAAATGGGAAAAAGGAGAGACTGCAGAAGGACACACACGGGAAAAGTTCAAAGAAAGAAAACCGTCGGGTGTACGTACACCGGAAATTGGTGTGGGGCAGTGTGCGGACGCCCACCTGCGTCGATACAGCGCTGGGCGTACCCTCTCCATCTCTCTCTCTATCAGTCACTCCTCCTATATATATATATACATATATTTGTTTATATGCGTGTATATACATATATATGCATATATATATATTTTATGTGAAGACGCTTCTTCTTCATCTTTCTCTTCTCTCTCTCTATCAGTCATTCTCCATATATATATATATAGATATATGCATATATGTATATATACATACAGATGTACAGGCGTATATAGAAAGACGCTTTTTGCTCTTCTTTTCCTTCTTTTTCGTCTTTGGGTCCCTTTTGGGCACACGATTGACACGTGTATACGCGTACTGCCAACAGAGTCAGCTTCTCTCCTTTAAACACGAAGACGAACTTGCGCTTGTACGCGACCTACAGAAAGAAAAAGAAAAGAAAGGGGACAAACAGGACGTACGTATATGCTTATAGAGAGAGAAAGGCAGAGAAAAGGCAGAGAATGAGAAAGATACACATATGCATGTATAGAGAGGATGGATAGAAAAAGAGGAAGAAAAAAGAAACCCCACTGTTGAAGAGTTCTGGTGCATCTCGACGGGTGGCGAGCCTTTCAAAGGAATATATGTGTGCATGCGCTTGTGGGGAGGTAGTCCCGGCTCTGGATTACCCCCCGATCGGCCAGTCTATGCCTCTCTTCATCTTTCTGCTTTTCTTCCCTTTCTTCTGCATGCAGGACCTGCTGTGCCCCTCAGCGAAGCCTACGGGAACAGCTGAGCTGCGGCAGCGACAGCTCGCACTTCTAGGTAGACCTTCACCCGTTCATTTCTCTCTCTCTATATATATACATATATATCCTTTCTCCGTATTTCATCTCCCTCTCTTGCATCTCTCTACAGGGGTTGCATGAGACATGTAGAAAGAGACAGATATACATATATATATATGTATGTGTGTATATATACATATATGTAAACACATGCATATATATACATATTAAATATATAAATACACATATGTATATATATTTGTATATTGAATGTATGTTCAGTGGATAACTTGTTTTGACTTCGTTAGAGAAGCGACGCTGCAGATTCTGCTGCGCCCATCTGTCTCTCTGCAGATGACCTTGCGTCTCTTCGTCAGTTCTTTCACTTCCCTCATATGTAAAGTTGCACATATATATATATATATATATATATATAAATGTATAAATGTATATATGTGCCCGGTGCATGAGGGCGTGGATATACATACATATGTATATATGAGTTGTTTTACACGTGTGTTAGCTGTGTGCATGCGTTGCTACTTCGACGTTGATGTATGTTCGGTCACACCATCCGGCTCGCCCATTACATGCAAGTAGGTATACATGAGAGAATATATATAAATAGATAGCGAGCGCAGCAACAGTGGAACATGTGTGTGTGTGTGTGTGTACGCCTGTCCTAGTTTGCAGGCGAATCTATTTGTGTTCGCCCAGCAGCAGGAGAAGGACAGCAGCAGCAGAAGAAGGAGAGCAGCAGCAGATTTTCATTCTGTAGTAGGATGCGTAGCATATGCAATGGGGGAGAGCGTGTGAGGCTGCTTCTCGGTTTGATCTACCGCTATGGATTGATTGCTCGCGCGCGATTGCTGTCGGTGCTGCTCTGTCTGCTGGGGTCGCTGATGCTACGGTGACATTACGCCGTGCTGCTGCTGTTGCACCGGTGCTGCTCTACCTGGTGCTGTTGCTGCTGCAGGCTGGACGGTGCACTCCGTACATCTACGCTCTCTTCATAACGCGCTGGTTGATAATAATCTGCGCCTTGTCGTCGGCAATATAGCTGCCACCTTCAGTAGCGAAGCCCTGCGCTACGTCACATTTCAGAAGCAGCAGCAGGAGCTTTTGGCCGACTCCCAGCAGCGGCAGCAAGAGCAACTTCAGATGATAAGCTGTCAGCGACAGCAGCAACTGCCCTTGACCGAGGCTCAACATCCGCCATCAGAGCTGCCGCAGAAGGAGCGGGAGCACCCGCTGGGTGACAACGACGCGGACAAAAATCAGCAGCGAGCCGACAAGACAGAGCAGCACCACCAGCTGACGGGCTCATCGGGAAAGAAGGTAAAGAAAAAGAGACAACATCGGCTGCAGCGGGGGCGCAGCAGAGAAAAATGCTGAGGCTTCGTGCTGCAGTGAGCAGCAGACGCCCAGATAGTACACGACGAAATCTGCTGCTGCTGCTGTACGTCGGTTCATACGCGCGGCTGACAGGCACCACGGCAGAGCGCGTTACCTGTTGCTGCTGCTGCTGCTGTCGGGACGTGGATACTGCTGCGGAGCCTACGCTGTCGCTGTTGCAGGCGTTTACCCGTAGTTCAGAAGTGCTGCAGGTGTGTCATCTGGGTCAATAGTGTTAGAGCTGTCTCGTCTCCGTTGAAGCTGTGCTGCTGTGGCATACTACCCGCAATTCAAAGAAGTAGTGCAGCTGTCTCGTCTCCGTTGCGGCTGTGTTGCCGTTGCTGTTGCTGCTGCTGCTGCGTCTGCACTACTTCTGCTGTTGCCGCTGCTGCTGCTGCGTTTGCACTACTTCTGCTGTTGCTGCTGCAGTCGCAGGGCACGCGTTTCGAGCTGGAAGACGACGAAGACTGTCACCCACGTCGCAGCGGCAGCAGAATGAGCGACTTTTGGGGAAGCCCGAGGATGCTGCAGCAACAGCGGGAGCCACCGACGGTCGAACTCGACGGAGCAACTGCAGCAGCTGCAACAGCACTACCTCTTTCAGCAGCAGCACCGGCTGCTGCGCGACTGGCAGAAAGAAAAAGAGCAGGAGAGAGAGCAGCAGCTGCAGCTTGGGATCCAGCAGCAGTAGCAGAGGAGATGTACGTTGTCCCTCCGGTTGCTGCTGCTGATGGAGGGGCAGTCGGTGGTTTTGCAGCAGCAGCAGGTGGACGAGCCGCCCAGAACAGACGGAACAGCAGCAGCAGCAAAGACCCATCTGCATCTACAACAGAGCAACAGAAAGCTGCTTCGTTCCACGAAGTGCAGCTCTCTAGCGATGCCTTTCAAAGAGTTCTTTGTCAGGAGTGATATGTTCTTTTATTACACGTTTGTGTATGCATATATAAATACTGGTGGACGATTAATACTCGTGTACATGTGCATTTGTATACAGTCAAATATATTTCGACGGTTAACAATCTTATACGCACGTAGTTGTGCGTATATGTATATATATATATATATACGTATGTATGTATATATACGCACAACTACTAACCGTCTATTTGTCCATGTCTATCTGTTTACGTACATGTGTACTTATATGGACATATATCTTTGGATGTTTAACAATCCTCTATACGCGCAATTGCACGTATATATATATATATATACATATATGTATATAGATATATTCGGATGATTAGTTATCATAGGTACGTGTATTTGTGTATGTTTACGTATTTTGCTGTTGCACCAGACGCAGAGTATTCTGAATACATACCAACCCAAGTCCTCCCTCCCGCATGTATTTATACAGATAGACGTCTAACGAGGAGAAGAGTCAGTTGCGGCGTTAAGGAAGAGCAGGAGGAAATCGTCTCTAAATACTTCGGTGCTAGTGGTGGTACGCGCATCGCTACAAAAAAAATCTTTCAATGATGTTAGATCAGATATACAAGGGATACATACATATGTGTGTACGTGGGAACAAAATGTGTATATATTTACAAATACTTCATCCACAGCGATTAGACAGGTGTGTGGACATGTGTGCGTGTCCTTCCGTAAATACATACAAGTATGTGTATTTACTCATATATATATATATATACGTATGAAGTAGTGTATGCGGGACTACCAAGAGTAGCTATCGCAGAACGAACGGGAGGCCGCAGGTGTCAGAGTGAGGGAAGTTGCTTAGAATCCTCGAAGTAAGTAGATGCCTTCGTCTAAATGGCAGCAGGTTGCTCTCTGTGCGGAGAAGTAAAACGGCAGTGCTTGTTTGCTGCGTATCGGTGTTGGTGGTGGGTGTTGTCGAGATGATCACTACTGGCTGAAAACTAAGAATCTCCGGAAGACGGACGGATACGACGAGGCATTTTGGGTCTCTTCTTCTACAGTGAACGGAGATGTATGTGAAAGGCGTACGTTGATGGAAACAGCTTCACAGGTGTTGAACTGATACGCACGTGGAAGACGTGCATTTACGGAAGTACGACGGCGTCGTGAGGCACTGCCAACAGAAACAGGAGTACAACTTATCCATGTAGCAATGAAAGAAACACGTGCACGTACCAATAATTAGAACCCTAGCGACAGTCGTCGGTGCAGCGTTTTGTGGTAGTCGTCGGATAATCACGGTGGTGAATGTAGCAGTACTGGTGATAACACCTGTTGTACCAGGATTTCCTTGCAAACTACTGCAGTAGTCAGATCAGTAAAGTAATGTATAATGTAGTCATACTACTAGTAGTGGCCGATCAGGAGTAGCGCAACAACAGCAGAAATGTGGGAAGAGGAGTGGAGGTCGTCTGGGGAACTGCAGCAGTATGCCGACGCATCCCAGCAGTGGACATTGCTGCGAAGTGACGGCAACTACTTTGTAAAAATCGCTGTAGTAGTAAGATGGATCCTTCTGCGGTGAAGAGTCGTTATAATAGTGGGGCCGACGATAACCGTAGGAGTAGCAAGAAGTACAGCAAAAACGTGGAGAGACAGGTACACATGGGCGAGGATGTCGCACGCCGCTCTGTGCTCCTGTGCGGCACGCAGATGCAAACGCTAATGTTGTAGTATGTCCGTTTGCTACCTCTACATATATGAAGAGTTGTACACAAATGCATATACTCGAGTTAAATTATACACTTGAAAGAGATTCTTTCGTCTACGTACGTGAACGAGCGGTTGGCGAAGACAGGCACACGCACACTGTTAAACAGACGCTTATTATACTGCAGCATTATATAAATATATCTACGTGCGTATACAGGTGTACAGATGTACCTTTGTCTTTCCACACGGGTGTAAATAAATAAAATTCCCCTTGTCTATAACCATGTCTATAAACCACGCAATTTATTTCGACATACGTATATGTCCAGTACAAATCCCCCTGCAACGGGTGGATATACACTCTCTCCATACGTGTGTATACATAATCACCCTTGCTGTATGTGGTGTACGTACACCGCTCACCCTTGTTGTCGGTGGTGTACACACACTGCTGCGTGTGTACCACGAAGTGACGCTGTTAAATTCGAATCGACTCTTCTTCGAATCGACACGAAGCAGAGGTGTACAGGCCCTACAGCTGCTTTTATAAGAATTTTATTTCTCTGTATGTCCGTGCACGAATTGCAAATATTTCCCGGTAACGCAAGCAGTTGAACTCGGTGGTTCTGCAGTTGCGTTTGCACATAAACCATCCGTGCATCTCCATAGGTGGACAACGGCGCATGCTCTACACCTCACCCGACACAAGCGTGCACTTTTATATTACACCAGAACTAGTGTACGCATACTCAAGTACATGAGGATGTACGTGTGACTGGATGTGTGCATACATACGGGTACAAGGCAACTCACGTTATTTGGCGACGTGTGATGCTTGTTTTCGCTGTACGTACACCGCCTTCGAGCGTGCGCGTAGCAGTGTGGCGAGACAAACTTTCGTGACTGAAGGAACCTGCAGTAGCATCAGCGTGCGCGTGCATCTTTCTACACTCGAGTCCCCTACGAAGTTGAAAAGAAGCAGAAGAAAAAGTCTGTCACTGTGTTTCTCCGCTAGCCGCACGCTAGAGTTGAACTCGCACTTCGCTTTGAAGAACGATGTGGGCTAGGTGGATGCATTAACACACATCCGCAGACTTCTCGTCTACGTTCCTGTGCGTTTTTATACTCGGATATGTCGTGTACTTACGTATAGACAGACACACAGAAACACGTTTGCACGTGTGTACAGACGTAACAAGCTTGGGTGTAGATACGTATAAATACGTAACAAGATTGTAGCTTGAGTACTGTCTGCTACTTGATAGTGGCACTGTTTAGTAGTCGACCGAATACTTGCATCATCCTAGAAGGCATGTGTGTATGTGTGTGCATTTGGATGATAGTAGATGACCGCATGTGCGTCACGCTGGGGGACAAGAATCGACAAGGTTTGTAGATTTCTGTGTATACATGTATGTGGCAGGGAAGCGGATGTTCGCACGGTTGTGAAGACGCATACAAGTTGTCTGTGTGTGTGGCGCGTTAGGCGTGCAGGTGGCACGGATATGGAGGCGCGCGTACCTCTATCTTCGTCGTGTGACGGTACCGAAGAAAAAAAACTGCCCTTTCCACGGCACGTGGGAACGCTCACGCAGAAGAAAATAACTGCAAGAAGATCGAGGATTACGACAACGGCGTTCGTGGCTTTATAGACGTCATCTGTGTGTGTGCATATGTGGCAGTCGGAAGTAGGCGCATACACATGCACATAGGTATACGTATATATATATATATATATATATATATGTATGACTATATATGTATATATCGTATATATATAAATATGTATGTATGTATATATCGTATACGAAAGAGTGTGTGTGTGTATATATATATAGGTATATGGGCGTATCCTTTGAGAGGTAGAATGTCATGCATATCCCCAATCTTCATTGTAAAGAGTGGCGGTATATGGCTTTTTCTGTCGGGTTCGGTTCCCAACGAGTGAAAGACACTTTTTTCAACGTAGATACAAAACCGTAGGTTTTGTTTATTCGTGTATAACTATATGGAAATTGCAGGTCTGCGTATACTCAGGTCTGATGCATTTTTGTCTTCGAATTATACGCCCCCTGTACCCAGTCGTTCTCGTTTTTTGATAGTGTTTCATGCATGGATCATGTAGGTGTAACGTTTTTCGGATCATATACGTGTAACGTTTTTCGTGCTATGTGACAGATATAAGTGGTCGACACACATATCTAGGACGAAAGAGAAGAACAAAAGTATCTGCCGCATATCTCAGCTTGGAGTGAATGCATATGAAGATACCGCTCAATTTATTGAACTACACTTGCACAGGTACGTGCGTATACGTATGTGCGACGCTTCACACCAGAAAAACCTGCACGTGGGTCTCATATTCGTCGCCTAGACAACTGGCAAGGTGGACCTGTGCACTCTAAGAATAACCAGCCCGTGGTTGTTCGACATGTGCAAGTGAGAATGTACCTAGATCTACGTATGTGTGATCTGTATTCGTATTTGATGTGTTTACATATATGTGTATGCATATGTGTAGCGTAGATACATTCCCTTCCGCAATGGAAGCCTGAGCAGTGGCGCACGCACCGCGTGTAATCGAATTTCATAACGGTGTGGCACATCAACAAGTCCGCGCCCCTCCTACGGCAATTCAGGTCCACTTACACACGCGGGCGTCTGTACACACTCAAATACGCATATATATGTATACGTACATTCATATTTGTATATATACACACACACGCGTTCATACTGTAGTCCGATGTATATAGGCGTGCGTTCGCACATATATGCCGTATATGCAGCTGAATCTAGCTACACAGGTGTGCTACTCCGTACGCGTCTGATCGTCTCTGTCCAAACACAGATATATATGTATACATATATTTATATCCCTGTCTTCTGTATCTAATAAATACATACGTAGCCGTACGTTCTACGAGTGTGGTGTTGGCAGCTGCATACCTTTGTATTTCACTTCATAGCTATACAGTCGCATCTTTCTCTTTATACATATATATGCGCATCTCGACGGGAGCGTGACCAGCAGGAATCTGAGTACAGTCGGAGGCTACAAAAGTGAAAGGACGTGTGTCACGCGGACGCGAGGACGCGAGAAATGTACAACCTTGGGGCCACGCCGGTACCTCGCAGGAAGTTCTTCCCTGACGAGAACTCACTACGATGTGACGGTAACTATCTATACAGGGAAACCTACAATCGAGCTCTGTACGTAACGTTTGGCAGATCAAGTAAGTCAACGCGGTTATGCCGCATATATCTGCAGTTTTGCAGATATACAATAGCTGCACCACGTGTGGACCTGCGCACACGTGCTGCATATGTATACATTCTGTCGCTTCATATATATATATATATATAGGTGTGTATACAACGGGAGAAATGCGTGGCGAAGCAGGTGCTTGTGTGTAGCTTCCCAAAGATATTCAGACAGCTACGTACATCTGCAACTGCACATAGTAACTCTTGCTCCACAAATGCAGGCGGATATTTCAAGCGCCGCGTTGAACCAGCAGCCCTCTGTACGCGTCCTGCTGAGGCCGCTGCTGCTGCTATTAGACGGCACGGATCCCTCTCAGCACCGCACGACGCTGCAACTGCCGTCGCTCCACCGGCATCTGCTACGGACCCCCGTGC
Source organism: Sarcocystis neurona (assembly GCA_000727475.1). Taxonomy (NCBI): domain Eukaryota; phylum Apicomplexa; class Conoidasida; order Eucoccidiorida; family Sarcocystidae; genus Sarcocystis; species Sarcocystis neurona. The sequence continues at coordinate 2,050,546 of KL647308.1, forward strand.
TGCTAAACGGCTGCTACTGCTGCACCGGCGAAGCTGCTGTGGGCGAACGGGTCAATTGCTACCTCGCTCTTGATGAAGACTGGTGAATGTCCTGCTGCACGTGGTTAGGGCTGCTGTTGTTGTTCCAGCAGCCGACCTGCTACTTTTCTTCCTGCTGTTGTTCCAGCAGCAGACCTGCTCTTCACTTCCTGCTGCCGGCGCCGCTTTTGCGGCACCATGGCTATCAGCTGCTCCTGACATGCCTAGCACATCTCCGCTCCTACTGCTGCTGCTCTCTGCATACAGCGGCTGGCTGTCTCTGCTGTATGTAGAGATCCACTCTGGCTTCTACTTCTCACTGGGCTGTTTTGCAAAACTGCTGCTCTTTGATCTGACAGCCTTCCCGCTGTCTTGTCTCGCCGTATGAGTATCTTTCTCCTCACACACAGGCAAAACCGCGCGCGCAACTGCAGCAGAGGGTGCACCAGCAGAGGAAGGCGCCGGTGGACACTGTAAGTCTTTGCAGCGTAGTGCAGGACCGCGGCTTTGACTCAGCGAAAGCCGATCCACCCCATCTAATAAACTCGTCAAGCCTGCAACAGCATTGATCAAAACGTTGAAGTGTTCCATGTGGACGGTGTCTACTACGTGGTCTCGTACATGTGCGTACACAGATACGCATACATATCCCGATGTACATATATATATATATATATATATTCAATGGTGTACGCGCAGATCCGGGTACGGCTAGCTTTTCAGGAGTTGGAGACGGGAAGATACTGATACACTGTGGTATCAACAGTACAGTAGAGGAGGAATTAGCTGCGTCGTGATCCAGCCTCATAAAATCCAAGGCGGGCTGTACATACATTTCTATGTATACACAGGTGAGAGAGCCTGAACACATACTATCCTTCCGAAAACACGCGCAGCCTCTCACAGACGCGTAATACCTAGCAATGAAAAAATTATGTCTACCTGAAAACATATATACAGATAAACATGTGTGTGTGTGTAGATATATATATATATATACGTATCTAGAGCGAAGTGGTACAGAGTTTTATAAATGGGTGTGTGTCTGTACACACGCCCACATTAGAGACAGAGAAGATAGTTACGCATATCTGTATTGTTTTTCCACCCACTGAGAACCAAACAGACCAGGCGGGCTTATAGCAAGGGACTGCTGCGACACACATATGTACGTATATGCGTTTACGGAGATAGAGAGACAAGAAGCGGGCGAACAGAAGCTCCCACTAGTCCGTCAAAGGCGACTGCTCCGACTGTATGTAATCACGTACTCTACTTCTGGCTGGAGAGCGCCCGCAAGACATATAGGGCAACTGGTATCGTTCATCGCTAACGAGAAGGGTGTCACGCAATGTGGTCTTAATTTTAATTTCTTTGACTTGCCCGTGAGGCCTCCGGTGGGCGCGAGGGTTTGCGTGGCCAGACGCGGAGGCGGTTCTCCTCGTTCTGAAGCCGTTTCAAAAATTGTCGTGTGTGCATCAAAGCTTTTCCCACAGGAACAAGTGTAGGGGGGAGAAAAGTATGAGCAGCCGCGGCTGCTAATGGTTCTGGTGTTGCTGGGGGTGGCGCTTTTTGTGGTGGCTTTACTGCTGCCGCCGCTGCTTCCTGTGTGGGTAGATGTTGGCACACGTGTGCCTCCGCTGCCTACACAGATGCCACTGCTGCTGCTGCTGGCTTCGCAGTCTGGTAAGCCTTCGATTTTCTGACTGTTAGCTGGTGCGCTGCCCGTGTTTGTTCCTCTTGCGGCTGCTGCAGGTGCTGCGGCACCCCCACCTCTTCCGCGGAGGGCGTGATATCTACTGCTGTTGCTGCCAGACGGAAGTGCCTTCCCCGCTGAGGAAGGGGGCCCGCACTTCTTGCAAGTTCTGGAAAGTGGATCGTGGTCCAGATAAGAGTGTTTGCAACGGCATTTGATGTCTCGCGAACCGTGCACAGGAATGTACGTGTAAAGTGGGCAGCAGCAGCCACGCATTCTACATTTCACTTTTTTCGTAGCCGTGGCCATCCAGTCGTGGTCGCGGTATCGATGCCCACATACGCACGAAGAGGAAGGACCCACTACACGACAGTCAAGGCCGTCTGTGTTTCTCCAGTACACAAGCAGCGGATCTTTCTGCGCCTCTGCAGCCTGCTGTCGCAGACACTCGTACTCCTGGAGTAGCCAGAAAAGAAGAAGAAGAGAAAGACCAAGTAAGGGAGTGAACAAGGAGCAGCAGACGAGAAAAACACAAGTCATTTACTAGAGAAGTCAGGCGCTGTCATGCGTGCCCACCGAGAGGGTGAGAGGGACAGCGAGGAACAATGAAAAAAATAAAGACACGTACATACACATATATATATATATACATACAGTTGCGAACAATTGTGAATAAACAGTTGAGAGGGTGAAGAAGCGCAACGAGATTTGAAGATGACAAGCACACTGTTTGTCTACATGTACGTATGTGTATATATAGATATATCTAGGTAGCGCGTAAGGCAATGTAATAAAAAACGGAAATAAATGAATAATACACTTTACACGCGTGTACGGATGCAGAATATATAGGTGAACATAGCGATTAGGCACAGGATAGAGGTAGAGAGCTCGAAGGAAGTGTGTGTGGCGTGTTCTAGCTCGCGATATAAGTTTTCTGTGGCTCTTGTGTTTAATTTTCTGTGGGACCGTGCGAATAACCACGCGTGAAGATATGCGGCAAAAATCCCTGTTTCCCCGCACACTCACGGCGCAACGGCATTATCTTTGTTAATGTGGAAGCAATCTTTGTTATCGTGTCAGTGGTGGCGCCACCACGAGTCGCCGAGATACTTGATAGTAGTCACCTGCTACCTCCATTGACGAGAGAAATCGCAGCTGTGTGGTGAAGAAACCGTTCTTGCACGTGAGAGGAAAAGCCGCGAGCGTTCTGCAACTTCTGTGTTGAGGTTGTCGCAGTGTTGCATGACGCACACAGAGCTGTAGGCGCTACCACTTAGAAACACCACGAGTCGCGGTGGAAATTGGGTAAATTTCTCCACGAATTTTGTTTTGCCTGTATTCCCTGCATTTCCCTTTACTAGGAGGGCGGTTGCGCGACTTTACAGGGCGTTGCATTTTTTTTTTAAAAAGAATCCTCCCGGTACCGACAAATGGGGAAGCGTTCAGGCAATAGTCACAGAAGCGGGAGGAGGAGAAAGTCGAAGAAACGAAGGAAGATACGAAGAATGCTATTGTGCTGCCGATGCGGATACCCATACGGAAAGTGGTGTGTGTGCGTCGCCGTAGCAGGGATATGAAAAGATCAGCCAAAAGGAGGAGAAGGAGGTAAAACCGTTGTGTGATTGGTGTAGCTGTCGTGGCATTAGCCACAGCAAGAGCAACAATAAAAGTAACAGCAGTAACGCTAGAAGTAAAAATAGTCAAAAAGATAATAAGAGCCGTTTCAATAGTGGTAAGAGTCATACGTATCATAGTTCAACCAGTAGTCGTGTGTTCGGTACGGGATGAGGTTAGTTACTACTACGAGTAGTACTAGTTTTTTACCACTACTTGTCAGAGTTACAGTAGTAATAACTGTGGTCAGAAAATTCATGATAACGAAACTTGTAAGAAAAGTTATAATAACGGTAGTGATAATGGTTGAGGTGGAATAAGAGTCACACGAGTTACGCGGTGATATTTCTGATGTAGAGATAGAGCAACATGAGTTATACGAATAATAATTATAGGAGTCGCAATAATAATAATTACAGTCGCTAAACTGGCAATAACAGTAAAAATAGTAAGAGTGAGAGTAGTAGGTGTAAGATCAATGATGACAGCACTGGTTGGAGCAGCAGTATAATGATGACAGCACTGGTTGGAGCAGCAGTATAATGAGTAGTAGTAGTAGTAGTAGTAGTAGTAGTATGAGTATGAGTATGAGTAGCAGTAGCAGTAGTGGTAGTAACGGTACTAATAGTAGTAACGGTAGTAATAGTAGTAGTAGCAGTAGTAGTAGTAGCAGTAGTAGTAGTGATAGCGGTGATGATATGGACAGTGTTGATAAACGTTACAGTTAGAGGCATGGGAACGGCTTCGAAACTCTTGTAGTAACAAAAGAAGAAGAGAGGTCGGCGGACGACACTCGTCTGACTGTTACGTGACAGAGACATTTACTGTATCGTCAAGAATACACAAATACGAAGATCTACGCGAATTTTGAAATTATGAAAGATGTGCATATATCTATTTGTGGTGTATGTATATATATATATGTTTAATAGACAGACATATACATATATATATATATATATATATGTAGATACAGATATGCTGATACGTGGGAGACACAAACATAGCTATGTATAAGGTTTTAATAGATACGATATATACACATATATGTATATATATGCAAGTATTTATACAGATACAGAATTTCCAGTAGAAGGGTGCAGCGAGAAAGATTCTCCTATAAGAAATATTTTCGTGCGGCATGCAGACAAAGTGCCACAGAAAGAGAGAGTGGAATAGCACGCAAATTTACAGAGGGACGTGCCTATTGAAGAGTAACCGTGCGAATAATAAGAAAAAGGACGAAGTTTTGTGATGCGAAGAAAGTGCAAAGTTGGAGAGATCGGACACGGAAAACAGTCTCGGTTTGAAACGCGGGGCCGTGACTAGTAGCAGTTGTCGTGGGCTCAGTCTACTAAACAGAAGGAAGGTAGGGAGTTGCTTCGGTGAGGCGACTTGGCGAATATTCGACACTGAAAAAGTAGTGGTTTAGGCTGCGGCCTAGCCTGCTCGAAACACTCGACTTTTTCGTGTGGCTCTCTGCTTGACGAAAAACCGGGAGGCACCTACTGTTTTTGACACTCTCTTTTTCTTTCTCTCGCCAGATGTGCGATTATCTGCGGGGAGACGCATAAAGATCTACACACGTAAGTGCACCCCTATAGGCGTGTCCGCATCTATTTTGATCTTTGCGAAGCAAGCTGCTGAGACACACAAAATATGCGCACCTGCGGTGTCTGTACACCAGCAACGAGAGGTACGGCACAGCGCGTATCTCAGCTTCGTAGAAACGCGCTCTGCCTCGCTTCACGCGCAGCACTCGAGGCACCTACTCCGACCTCCAGACTACTAATTTCAGCCGCATTTCTTCTTGTTCTGCTCTTTTCCGCTCCCTTCACATGATCACGCAGCACTAGGCGAGATGCTGCGTTTCTGTAAAGATGAACACGTGCTCGTGAAACCACCAGTGTAGAGGTCGAATCACACGTCTACTGCATATGTGTGGTTGAAAATATACGCATATAAACCAAGACATATATATATATATATACAAATCTACCTATGTGTGTACCTTTGTATGCACAGACATGTGTATACGTCTCAGCACATGAGAAAACTGCGTACCTACATGTGCATATATATTTATATACACATATATTTGTGTATATAGCGGCACACGTACGTAGGTGTTAACACACGTGTGGTGGAGAGACGCAGGTGAATAAATTTGACGTTGGTTGTGCACCAGTCACAACGAGGGAGGCTGCGGCCAAAAATAACTCCAAGGTGTATCTTTCAAGCGATTCGGCTACCACACGGCGCTGCAGCTTCTTCTTTCTCTACTCTGGTACCTACGGGGAATCGGTCCTCCTCCTCATGCTACTACTACAACTACCAGCGGCGACTTTTGCGATTGTGCAAAGCTACTATGTTTTCCGTCGCTCTTTGTCTTCTGAAGTCGCTTGATGTGTAGTTCAACGCAACTACACAGATGTGGGCTTTGTATTCCTCCCTCGTTCGTGTTGCTTCTCTTCATTTTCTGCTGCCCCCTTCTTTCTTTGCTCCACTTTTACTTCCCTTCCTTTCTCTTTTTGCGTAGAAAAGGAGAATTACCTCTTCGTTTAGCAACACGCCGTCATCGGTGTCCCCGACAATGTTCCGGTACTCCGCGTACGCTTCGACGTGCTCTAAGTCTCTCACGGAAAGTTTCAAGCTCTCCATGTCTGCCAACCACGAAAAAAATCTCGACCACATCAAACATTCTTCTACTCTTCCGTTGTATGGGAAATGATACGAGGACCATAAATACATATACGTAGACACATATGTATATATATATACATAGATAGATAGATAGAACTGATGAAGGGATGTGTATGTAGGGGAGACCATTGCACGCACAGGTATACATATATATATATATATATATATAACTACCCTGACGTGTCCATTCGGAAGAGACTTTGGGCTTATTTACTTGTTCACATTTACATCCGTACAAGAGTCAGTGTTTAGATATGTTATATAATCTCTCATATATATGTACACGTGAAGTTAGACGTGTAATGAAATACACATATATGTAAATATTCGCCTATACAGAGAGAAAATATGAACGATACCTGTACTTTGAAGAAAGAGAGAAATAATTGTATCGTAGCCTATGTGTGAAAGACTCGAATAATACGAGGCGATTCACATCAAAACGGGAAGGGGAAAAATACAAAAGCAGCTTTGCACGTTTTTATCAAGAGACAGATAGATATAGATATATATATATGATACACATCGAAAATAAAAGAAGGGGTGTGGTTATACACGTGTTAAAGAGCAGGTAAACGGAAAATGTAATACCAGCGTACTCGACAATTATCGAGTGCGCACCCCTAACAAACGAAATTCAAGCCTTGCAGCACGAGGAAAGCGGTTTTCTGGAGAAAGACAAAACCTTCATGCAAGAGAGGCATCGGAAAGAGCGCAGATATGCGTGATTCTACTTGTGATAGGAAGAAAGTTCTCTACGTACTTACTTGTATTCAACTGCTCATATCTCCCTCGCCTCCTCGCAGATATTTATAAATATATATATATATATATGGATTGGACGCGTAGCTTGCTCGGAAGCTTTGAAAGGAAAAGGACATGTGTAAGGTCAAGGGAGCAGTGCCCAGACGAAATGTGCTGCGATGACGTAATTCTACGTATATACTTTGATATATGCGTCATCAACTCGAAAAATCTGGATGCACACATGTGTAGGTGTAGAGTGAGAGGAAGACAGATAGGTCGAGTAGCAGAGAGGTAGTAGATATAATCTTAATATAAAGGCGTCTGCGATTCCCACGTGTGTAGACATTCCCCCGCAATCGCACTTGCACCCTACAATTTTATATGTTCTTATGGACATGCAGGTATACATCGAGTATACGGAGTCATATACAGAGAGCAATATATACGTCTATATTTACATATGTATATGGATATATACTTTGATGCGCGCATCACAGGCAGGAAAGAAAGAAGCAACCACTCGAGGTATATATGCAGAAAGACACAGCGCACACGACAAGCTAATCCTGCTGCAACAGATGAGGTAACCGCAAGAATCGCTCTTCCCTCTCTCCTTACATATACGCACTTATCTGCACATCGTTATGCACGCGTGTTCTACTGTGGCTGCGGATTTCTTGCGTAGATCTATGCCTTTTCGTCATTCACCTTTTTCAACAACAATCTGCGCCCAGAAAACTCCGCGTAAACGGTTCGTCCACAGCTCGGGATTTACAGTATGAACGTTAGCGGCTGAATTCCAGCAAGCTTTTGAGCCGGTCTCAAGACATACTGCTGTAAATCAACTTTCGTCAGACTCTCCTTTTGACCTCACTTTTCTGTATAAAAGGAGTCGCTGTAAGGACTTCTGCTACAACGTGCAGTATGATTTTACGTAGGCTCACGCGGAGGGAAAAAGGCGTTCCGCATTCAGCGTGAGCTCTCTGAGATAACCGTAGACACACACCACGCACCCTTAAAAGTCTACTTAGAGCATCCTCTGTAAACAATGGTTCTTTGGGAGATTTCCTCTGAGATAGGTGAACCACGCAAGTTGCTTACATGCATACGCTTTTCCTGATCAGTGCGAGTTTTCGCAAGATGAGACCATTCACACACCTTCTATACGTCACCCGCCTCTTAACAAGCGCGTACACATCGGAAAAAAGATAAAAGCCCACTCCTTCACATTGCAGATGGCTAAAGCACATTCAGCCGTATTTATTAGTTGTCCTGGTCCGCCAGCACGCCAGCGTACTTCGTACACAGCTGCGCGCGGTGTGTCGCATGCGCTAGCGCTACTACTGCGTTATTAGAACGGCCTTTCTACTTGCTCATTTTCGACTGCCGTCTGAAGACATGTGAAATCGTTTCCGCGGTCAGCTCTACGCGATTTCTAGAAACTGCAGGACGCTTGCGCTGTGATCCTGCAACTGCCATCGGCCTTTTACAAAGTCGGCGGGTACGGTGCTTCGTATGGAGTTCAATAGCTCCATATACATCGTGTTGCAGGAATAGTTAGTGGGCCTGGAGAAAGTTTCCCCGGGTGTCTCACTTTTTTTTAGTGCCATGCGATACCTGCAAAGGGCAGAGAAGAGAGGGCAGTTCTGCGTGTCCACTTCCGCCGGCGGGCTGCGCTGGGGGTGTCGCACTGCCTATCGTGTCAGCGGGCGCGGGTGTCTTGTTTCGGCTGTCCGTTACACTTTCCCACATCTTGTGCCTTTCTTCATGCCGCTTTCTTGTCGAACTAGTGGCCAAATATACTTCATCTGCGCTGTTTTGGCGCGTTGTCGGCTGTGGCGCGTTGCCGACTTTGCCGCAGTATACTGTTCGCAAGCACGTTTCTGGAGTCCACCACACTCAGGTGCACTCCCCACGAATAAATTTCTTCCTTTAAAGGGTGAATCTACATTTTCGGCCGACCCCACCTGTGCTCCGTCACTCCTCAATTGCACTTCCTTAGCGCAACGTTCAACGTTTCTACGCCCATCACTTCTACTCTGGCAAGCCGTCACGCCACCGCCTTGCAAGAAAGGGATCTTCAATACTTGACTTCCTGTTCAGGAAATCGCCTCGTTCTTTATTTTCCTTCCCACGTCGTTATTGTTTCAAAGTTTCAACTCGTTCCTTATTATCACTTCTAAGTCGTGACCTCTTTATCATGTCTCGTGATAGACAGGTTACGCCGTGTAATGACTAATGTTTTCGTGCGGTGTATGTACACCGGCCCGCGCTGTCCGTTTTTGCCAAAGTGAGCTCAGAGCAATTTTCTCCGCCGTCTTCGTTCTTCGCCGTGCACTCGTGCTAGCCAGATTTGACTCTGCAGCACTGGGTAACAGAGTTCTGCAAGTTTTTTGCCGTGCGGTTAAAGAAGTGCCGCCCACGTGTGCGTAGTCTGCGGCCTCCATCGGGTCGTTCTCTTTGTTTTCCTGCTTTCGACATCTACGACCGTGAAACACTGAAGTGGTAAACTGACAATATTCTTCTCACAAAGTATTCATCATTTTCGCTAGAGACTTTTCTTTTTTCGTCCGATTTGCCCTCTTTGTACCTTCGACGCCCTTATGAGTGTGTATACTACATATTCATATATATATGTGTATATGTATTCACTAATACATACGAATGTGCGCACGCGTGTACGTATGTTAAGGAATTTTTGCGTGGTGTGAAAAATGAATCTTTCCTCCACTTTCCTCCGTGGTGACCGTGCGAGCTTCACCATCGTTCCCGGTGTACGCGCTCCCGATTCTAACATATAGACTTCAGTTTTAGAACTCCCTCTGCTGGACAAGGCGGGACCATCATTTGTGCGTTCCCCTCTTCACGTGTAACTGCCCGAGGAGCTCTCCGGCGACGCGTGCAGACACTCCAGCAGGTGCCATGCATTCGCCTCGTTCTTGAAAGAGGTAGATTCTTCGTAGACGCACGAGAAAAGAAAATATATTCTAACGCGTACCCCCACGTACACACAGGTACACGCGGGCGGCTCCATCCGCTATACACATGTATGTGTGTGCATGACTTTCCATTTCTGAATCGATGGAAGAGTGAATTTGTCTGTATAGGTGCGTGCGGCTGGGGGAAAAAAAACGGCGTGATCGACCTGCGAAGAACTCTGACGCTTCTTTCTTTGTAAACAACTTGCCCTTTTCCGCATGTCAACGTTGTTATCTGGTGTTAATTGTCACTGCGTCGTCTTCCTGAGTTCCTGCACGCGTTTCGTTGCCCCTTTCTTCGCGTCCTGGGGATGTCCCGCCTCTCACCCGGTACTCTGGCTTTTCATGTGTCGTTCTCCCTGCCCGGGGACTTCCTTAATTCGAGTGCATTCCGGCGTCCCGCCCCACTTTCACTTCCTTTTTTCTCTCTGCCGTCTGCCTCGTATCCTCCTCCCGTTATTCCTCCGCCGCTCCTCTGCTCCCCTGCCTTTTTCCCCTTCTAACCAGTCTTGCCCTCTCCCGCGGCTGTGTTCGCGTGGCAGCAGACCCATGCGGCTTTGTGCGCTGCAGTTCGCGACTTCTTCTGTCCTACCCACGCATCTTTTTTTTCCGTGCTGAATTAATCCTCGTTATGCTCTGCTCTCCTCCTCCGTCTCCACGTGCGTTCGCCCACCTCCGTTGCATGCGTGAACGGAGAGAGAGGGCGGTTCCGCAGCTACCTGAACAACACACAGACATAAAAAATATATGCTTCACGTCATGCATTCGTGTGTGTACGCGTGTATGTGTGCGTGTGGCTAGATGTCAGTGCGTAACTGTAAGGAGAAATAAGAGTCTGTGCATGTGCGAGCAGAAGGTAGGGGCTTGTATATATCTTCCCCTCCGTTTCCCCTCTGTGGAGATCTGTGTCCCCTCGCTCTTCTCTCAACGTCTTTCTCTCTGTGTCCGCCTTTCCCCCCATCTCTCTCTATCTCCACATATGTATATGTGGGTGTCTGTTTCAGTCCTGGTCGTACCGGTACACGTCCCCAAGGACTGCACATATATATATATATATGCATGCGTGTATATGTGTCGGTGTCCGTAGACATATGTATGTACATAGAGCGCTTCCAGAGAGGAGGAGACAAAAAAGAGAACAAACGGCGCGAGGCATGTTGGAAGCGTAGAGAAAAGAAGAGGAAGACGCCGTCGCGACAAAATGGGGGAATTCGAAGAGTCGGTCGAGGCCCTGCAGGTGAGCATGTGCGGCAGGCAACGCAGCGCTATTTATGAAGAGAGCCAGTACGTCAGCGATCAAACACTGCAGTGGACGACGGAGTTTGCTCGTGTCTGTTTAGCAGCAACATTTTTGCTTCACGTTCTCGACCATGATTCTCAATGGCTCGCCAGGCAAAACGTTTGTTCCTGGCCAGCAGCCACCTCTCACAGAGGGCGACACTTTGCACGTGGTGGCGCTGTCCGCATGACCCTCCCCCCGCCCGCTTGAACCCGCAGCTTCTCACGTAGTACGCCGACCACCACAAATATCTCTCTCAGTGTCTCTGTGTGTTTGACATTTCTATCTCCACATATATGTATATATATGTGTGTGTTATGTGTCTTTCTCTCTGTAATATATACATACATATATGCATGTGTCACATCTCTCTCTATCTGTATCGCTCTCTGTCTCTCTGTCTCTCTATATACGTATATATATATATATATGTGAGTGTTATCCATTGTATATATGTGTGTGTGAGACACGCGCATCTCTCTATGTGTGTGTGTATTAGAGAAAGTGTGCGTGCTAGTGGATCACAAATTCTCGTACGCGAACTGACGTCGACTCTGTGTGTATATATATATATGTTGGGGGGTAGGAGTGTGTTATCCACTTGTGTAGCCGTGCTGCGAGTCGGGGTCTCTCACGCTGTGGTTCATGACTGCGTCCGGGTGTACGTACACCTGACACGCACCGTCCGTCCACCGGGGACCGTGCGCGTGAGGAGGGCCATCTGAATTTTGACCGTCTCCCAAGAACTGGTCACACGTCGCATGTCTTCCAGCACTCCTGCTGCCGCCGCCCCTGCTGCTGCGCTTGCTGCTGCTGCTGCACCTGCTGCTGCTGTACACGAGCTCATGGGCCACCCGGTGACTTCTGCCTAAGCAGCTGCCTGTGCTGCTGCGTCGCACGCTGTCGGAAGCTGCGGCTGTGTCTCTGGGGCGTGGCGGGGAGCTGCGCGCTACATGTGTGGCCCCCCTCCTCCCTCCTCACGCATACAGGTCGGCGGCTGCCCATCTACCAGGCGCGCCGCTGCTGCTGCTGCTCGTCCACCTCCTTCGTTTTCTTCTTCTCCCCTTCCTGCCCGCCCCCCCCCCCCCCACGTGCGAGACTGTGGGCAGAGGCTGCGCCTCAGAACTCGTTTCCGCATACAGCGGCTTGGCGCTGGCTGCTGCGTTTCTGCTGCGGGCGGGTTTCTCACGTTCGCCGTGAAGAAGCGTTTCATCCTCTGCATGTCTGTGCGTTAAAAAAGTCAAAAGCCACCACCGGTTTCCCCAGGCGAAAGGTGGAGAGAAAAAGGAATCCACAAGCTGAGCCGTGCGTCTGCGCCTTTCCGTCTTCCCCTGATCTTCTTCACCTGCTGCTCCTCTTCTTCGTCTTCTCCCGCGCGCCCCCTTCTCTCTGGGAGGGGAGGGGGGAGGCGCTGCTGCTGCCAAGTGGACACGCACTTCTGCGTAGTCCCGTCTGCAGAGTCAGGCAAAGGAAACGTGGGATCAACAAGGTGCTATGCTGTCTGCTTGTATTTTAAGAACCACATATATATGTGTACATATATATATAAATGTATATATATGTATATCTATGCAGTTCCACATATATATATGTATATGTGTTTTTGCAAGAATATGCATATATATGTGTGGGAGCTTTATTTGTCTGTAGATCTTTGTGAAGCGTGGAGTGTCTCTTCGAACTGTTGGGGTCTGCAGGCAAAGCTGCAGCAATACGCGGAGCAGCTCGACCAAGTAAAGGAGGCGCTGAAGGTGCAGCCGGATGAAGCGGCGCTGGTGAAGTTGCAGAGTGACTTAGAAGAAGTCATTTCCCTCACCAGGGACCTCATCTCTTTTCAGTCACAGACGCAAGCAGAAGCAGCGGCAGATGGTCAGTTGTCTTGTCGCTTCTTCTGCTCCTGCTGCTGTTACCGTCGCTTTCTTCTGCTGCAGCCCCCGCTGTTCTTGCCTTCGCTTTCTTCTTTTTCTGCTCCTGCTGCTGCTGCCGACCACTTCTTCTGCAGCTCCTGCTGCTGTTGGCCTCGCATCCTTCTTCTTCTGCT
>KL647308.1:2064219-2149321 GCA_000727475.1 Sarcocystis neurona
CCTACTGCTGTTACCGACGCCTTCACCTTCTGGTGGTGCTGCTGTTGCCCTCGCCTGCTGCTGCTGCTGCCGTCGCTGTCTTCTTTTTCCTCTTCCTCTGCTGCCGTTGCCGTTGCGACACAGCTGCATTCTGGGAGAGGGCTGTGGAGGCTGCTGCGGGGCCTTGCTGCTGCTGCGAGGCCTTGCTGCTGCTGCGAGGCCTTGCTGCTGCTGCTTGCAACCGCAGAAACAGCAGCAGACCTCGGAATACTGCGTGGTGCTGCTGCTGCTGCGAGCGCCCGCTGCTGCTGGTGTCGCAGTGTGGCTGCAGTCGTCGCGGTGCGTCTGCTGCTGGAGGAGGAGAAGAAGGAAGGGCAAGACGGGAGAAGACTGCTGCTGCTGCTTCTTCATACAGCGACTGCCGAAGCAGAAACAGGAACACGAGTCGGTTCTCTCCATGCTGCGTTGCTGCTGCTCCTCCTCCTCTTCCTGCTGCTGCTGCCGTTGCTGCTGCTCCTGCTGCCTCCCTGTCGGTGCCTGCTGCCCTCCTCCTCCACCCCGCCTTGGGGCTGCAATTCTGCTGCTTCACCTCATGCTGCAACTGTAGAGACTGCTGTTGCTGCTGTGAACTCGTCTGTGCAATACACATATACATATATATATAATATGAAGAGAGGCGCATGCGTGAGTAGAATATATCGGTGTGTCTGCGTGTAAATAAGCAAGAAGAAATTTGCAAAAGTGTGTATGAGGTATTTTGCTTTGTCCCAGAGAAGACCGGAGAAGCGTCTGCTACTGCGACGCCTCCGCGTGCTGCTGGTGCTGCTGCCTCGTCGACAGCAGCAGCGGCGGAACCTGTGGCGCCCCCCGTTGCACCAGCAACAGCAGAGAAAGCGGAGCCGACGGCAGCCGCTGCAGCAGCAGCAGCAGGCCGTGCCAGTGCGAGTACGGCGCCTGCCCTTGCTGCAGGACGCTTCACGCACAGCGCCGCAAGCGATACGTCGGTCGTGGGGAGGACGTGTATAGCGGAGTACGAAGGAAAGAAATTCTACGCAGAAATTCTCGAACTTAAGAAAAGCAAGGTATGCTGCGAACGCGTTCCTTTCTGCAGCAGGGTTCTTCTGCTGCTGCTGGGCGCGCACGACTGCTGGCCCCCTGCTGCTGCTCCTGTGCGGCGAATGGGCCTCTCTGTGCGTCACCGGTCCCGCTGCTTCCGCTGCTGCTGCTGCTGCTTCAACTCCTGCTGCACCTGCTCCTGCTGCTGGTGCAGCCCCCCCCCGGTTACTCCACCTGTACAGGGCCACCGGTCAGCAAGAAGGACCGCATCCTGCCTCTGCTGCGTCGCTGTTGCATGCTGCTGCATGAGAGGAGAAGTTTCTGTGTGATGTTGCTCCGGCTTCAACGCGTGGAGACCACCGACCGAGAGGAAGAAAACCAAGAAGAAAAGGGAACAGATGTGTCGGTCACCCCGGCTCGTGTTTATATGCTGCTGCAGGGGGGATGCGTGTGCTGCTGTATCTGCGGCGGGTCTGCTGCTGACGCCGCTGCTGCCGGCGGTGTGGTGGTTCGGCAACTGCCGCTGCTGCGGCTGTTGCTGCTGCTGGGCTGCTCGTGCTTTTGTCGTTGTTACGCCCGTTTCTTCTTCTGCGTGTTTTGCTGCTCCTGCGACTGCTCTTGCCACTGCCCATGCTGCTGCCGACGCATATGTGCGCCTGCGCTGCGACTGTGTCGCCTGGGCTTCTTCTTGCGGTGCGCGCGCGTATCTTCTTGTTCAGCAAGGCGAGACCGTCCTCGTAGAATTTATCGGGTGGAAGAATCAAAAGGAATACGCGACGCACCAGGTGCAGCTGCTGACGCCTGTCGCTCCCTCTGCTGTGCCTCCCGGCTCCGAGGCTCAGGCGATCTACTCCGAGGACGGGTCAGTCTGCCGCATGCAGCAGCGCCATGCATAACGCGGTGTGACTGCCTGCAAGTAGAAACCGCCTGCAAACAGCCGCGCCCTCTCCTACTTCTCTATGTGGCACCCACACACATATACACTTCTGTAGCGGTATACATACATGCATGTATATGTGTGTGCATGCGTTGTGTATACTTACTTAAGCCAGTGAGAGAGGGACGGAAGTTTCATCCGGAGAAGTGGAGACTGGACACATGCGCACCCGTTCTCCCACGCATACGTGTCGAATATTTCCTTCGAGAATCACGTTTTTTAGTGAAGTGTCTCCGCGTCGTATATGTGTTCTGTCCGCATGCGCTTTCACGCTTGCCTGCCTGCAGACGTGTGTGCATGCCTTATTATATGCGACACCCCATACGTGTGTGTGTGTGTGTGCATGCGATTTTAGCCGCACACAGCACTGTTCTTCTCGCAGGTCTTTCTCGGAAGGGTATCACACTTTTTACGCGCATATATATATATGTGTATGTATATATATATATGTATATATATATATATGTGCGTTTGTCTGCGTACATGCGTGAACACGTATAAGTAGGGGCCAGAAAACGACGTCGGTGCAGCAGGGATATGCGAGAGGAACTTGGTGCGCGGACGCATGCAGGTGATTCTGCGTTTGTTGTGGAAGGCCCCCCTCTCCTGTATATACGCACGTGCGCAGACAGAGAGTCGTAGAGAGGAACGGAGAAAGATATATATATGTATTATAGGAAGAGAGAGAAAGTTATACGTACATACGCTAAACAGAAAGCGAAACTATACATATATATGTGTATGTGTACAGCGACAGAGAAATAGGGCTCTTCCCATATACATATATATATATGTTATATGTATACCTATTAGAGAGAAAGGGAGAGAAAGATACATATATATATATATATATGTATATAAGTGTATACATGTATACATATATGTACATGTATAGAGTGTACATATATGTATAGATAAATAGAAAGAGGTATACGTGTACATACATGTATACTTATGTGTGTATACAGTAGCGTGTGAGTGTATGTGCATGTGTATTTATATTTCTTCGAACAGACAAGACAGCTAAACATATCGAGTAGGTAGAGGCCATCGCAGTCGTCTCGCAGCTCCACCGGTGCTGCTGCTGCTGCGCCGGCTGTTGCCTCTTTGTGTGTCGCGCGCTGCGCGCATGCTGCTGCTGCCACTTTCAGTCCTTCTCGTACCTCCGCTTTCGCCGCTGCCCCTGCAGCAGTTGCTGCTGCTGCTTCGTCCTGTGCGGGGTGGGTGGGACATGTGCGTGGTGCGCCCTGGTGCCGCGCGACGGTTGCTGCCGCTGCTGTTGCTGCTGCTGCTGTCACAGCTACTGCTGCTGGTGTTGCTGTCGCTGCTGCCGCTGTGCTTTTGGCACGGCTGCTGCTGTTGCTGCTGCTGCTGCTCGTGGCGCTGCTGCGGTCGCAGGTGCTTCTGCATCGCCGCAACTGCTGCTGCAGCTGCTGTCTGTCCTGCTGTCTTCTCCGCATGTTTTTGTGTCGCAGCAAGTGGTATGACTGCGTTATTCATGAACACACATGCGGTGGGTACAAGGTGACATACTCAGACTACGGCAACTCGGAAGAAGTAAAGTTTGATCAAGTGCGGCCCCGGAAGAAGAAGACCGCTGCAGCAGCAGAGGCGGCCCGACGCAGAATCAAAGAAATCATCACCCCGGGAGGCTACAAAATCCCGCATTACCTCGCCTTGAAGCCCTCCGGTAGGCGCCCAGAAACTTGCAAGAGAAGTCAATCGTCGCACACCCCAGCAGCAGCTGCGCGCCAACACCCGCATGCGATCCTTATGGAAAGAGACACAGAGAGACACAGAGACAGCTAGAACTACACGTATATATATATATGCTGCTCTAGTACTCTTCCGCAGCTACACATCTATACATGCTGCTCTAGTACTCTTCCGCAGCTACACATCTATACATGCTGCTCTAGTACTCTTCCGCAGCTACACATCTATACATGCTAATATATATAAATACGTACCGGGACGCGTCTACTCTTCTACGCGTGCCAGCATCATTTGCTTACCTACATATATAATATGTGTGTACATTGATACACGTATATATATATATATATGTGTGTACATGTGTATATATGTATATATATAGAAACATATATGTATATATATGTAAGGAAGTTGCTGGGAGGTGTCGTGGACAGGTGTGTAGGTGACGGGGGCGGTTGTGTGTACGGATGAAGCAGGAGAGTGCGCTGCACGCTTTGAGAGTGTAGGGTGCTGGTGCTGTTTGTGTTTTGCGGTGTCTAGACACCGAAGCGCAAAGGAATTCGAAGAAGCGGCGCATCAAGGCGATCAAGATGCAGCAGCAGCAGGAGAAGGCGGAGGAGGAGGCGCAGGAACGGGCGCGCACCTGGCAGAAGTTCAACAAACGAGTATGCCGCTTTTTGGTTTCGTTTCTTTGCGAGTTCGTCGTCCAAGACGTAGACGTGCCATTTCTCGTTTTCCTCTCTATTCTTGCATGCGGATATATGCGGGTGGGGACCTCCTTGTCCGTAATTATATGTGTGTGTGCGCCTGTATGTGTGCGCATGCGTGGGCCTCTCTGCAGACGTGGGGCTGTGCCTCCTGCGTAGAGCCGCGTATATGCCTAATTGTGTACCTGCGTCCGCCCATATATACATATATATGCATGCATGCATGCACATATGCCTGTATGTAGGTGGGCTCGCGTATATGTCTGTATATCTGCATACGTATTTGTGGCAATGGATCTGCATGCGCAGGCCTACACACATATCTGTGTACGCGTGTATGCCTGTATATGCATGCATGCGTCTACGGGTATAGATGTGCATGCACATGCCTGCGTGTATACACGCGTGTGGCTATGTACCTGCATGCGTGTGCCTGTATAGCGGCACGCATGAGCCTACATATCCGCATGCGTATATGCGTCTATATGCATGTATATCCGTGTGACTTTTTATACATACGTGCATGCATGTACGCGTATATGTGTCCATCCGTGTGCTGCGTATATATCTCTGCATGCGTTCCAGAATTTTGGGTTTCTTTTGGTGCGCATGCAGGGAGGCGTAAATTTCGAATGTGTCGCTTCTCTCTTCCTTGCTGCGATACTTCTATGTCTCTCTGTAATATGCGCATGCACACGTATGTCGGATTGTATCACTCTCAATATATAGGTATACGCACACACATATAAATGGGTGATCCGGTCTCGCCTCGCGTATCTGTACACATATACGTGTATACCTATAAATATGTGACTCTGTCGTTGGTGTATATATATGTGACAATATGAGTATACATATATATACATGCATATGTATAGATGTATGACTCGGTCTTTCTTCATATATACATACGTACACGTGTATTTCAAATGTGTGACTCGGTCGTCCTTCGTATGTGGATATAAATGTATATATATATGGAAGTGCGTAAGTCGTCGTGTGTGAGCGTATCTTATATAGAAGCGTGTGCATGGTGTGTCTCTCTTAATAGGCGCAGTGGCCCCCCCGTCCCACGTCCCTACGCAGGGACTTGTCCCTGCAGCGTGGGAGTGGGCGGGCGTGGAAAGGGGGGGGAGGCGCACAGACGGGCGCGTGTGAAGGGCGGGAAAACGGTGACTTTTCGCAGGATTTCGGCTCTGGTGCTTCCGCCTCTTCTTCCAGTCTGCTGTTTGGTTCCCGAAGTGCCTTCCTCCGGCTGTCGCGTCTTCGTGAGGTGGGCACCCCTCCCCTCTGCAGCAGCGCGCTGCGGCTCGCTCTGTGTGTGTGTGTGTGTGTCGGTGTGGGGCAGGCAGTGAACAAACGCATGGCGGGCTTCATCTCCGGCCGGGGACATGAGTCGATGTTCTCTGGCTTCGAAGTGAAGTCGACCGTAAGTATCAACGTGCTGGGTTCTCAGCGAACCAGGGCGAATTCTTTTATTCCCCGGCGCAAACACGACGTCGACGTGGAGACGCTGCAGGATGACTAGTGCGCAGCTCACAAGACAAGCTGGGGGCGCGCCGAGGGGAGGACGCACACACGTGTGAAGCATCCAGACGAAAAAGACGCCACTGCTGCATTAACATTGATAGGAAAATAGGACACCGGTGCATGCACGTCGTTACGTCTGTAGTTGTTACGTACAGGGACGCAAAGGTACGCATGCCTGTCTGGAAAAAGAGTGTGTGTGGATCGAGGACGAGAGAAAAGACCGGCGCGGGGGGAAGTGGTTCGTGCACGTCGGTTTTGTGTGTGGGAGTTCATTCGTTTGAACAGGACGAGTGAAAAAAAAAGACATTAAGGGGCTCTGCTTCTACCAGCAGGACAACTGCGGGGGCGGCGGGGGGGGTACTGCCTCCTTCTGTAGTTGGGATGCGGTCTTGACACGCGCCCAAGCGCAGGGAGACCCTGAGCATCTCCCCTCTACAATATATTGATGCCGCAAGCGTGTGCAGCTTGCTGCCGTCGAGCTTGGACTGCAAACAGGTGGATTTCTGAACACATACATGTTCGTGTGCGTAGGTGGGTGTCGGTGTGTGCATGCAAGCACACAGACACGCACACACACACACACACACACACACACACACACACACATATAAGTGAGTGGAGACATGCAACGGAAGAAGAAGCGACGCGGATGCCGCCCCTGCTCTTCTCGCAGCTGTGAAGTTGCTGAGGTTATTGGTCACACGGCTGCTGGCTATCACTCGCGCTGCAGCAGGTGTTGCTTCGCACGCCGTCGGAGTCGTCTTCGACTCGAATACGTATCTTGTTGACCGTCGGCCTCCCATCAGCGTAGGCCCTAAAACTTCTATCAGGGAGGGACGTACATACGAAGTGCTCCCCTCTCCACATTGTCTACAAGCATATTTGCGCGTTTGTGTGCCTGTAGAAATACGCGGATGCAGTTATAATGTATCACCAAGCCTGGGTGTCCTCAGGTCTATCCAGGATGGAGGCAGTGTGCACAGGCAGCAGCAGCAGCAGTAGCGAACTCACTCTCTCGATATAGCAGTGTGAGCTCCCCCTCCCACCCTACGGCCGTAACTGCAGCTTGCTGACGCGCTAACACTGTAGCACGTATGTGACCCCGTGCTGGTGTCGCTCATGCAGCCCACCGCGACGAGAAAAGCTTCCTGCTGTTGCAGCCTCACGCTGCGGCTCTGCCCTGCTGCTGCTGCGATAGGCTACCGCGGCCTCCTGCTGCTGCTGGTGCTACACGGCTGCCTTCTGCTGCGGCGAGGGCTCCCAACGGCGCCTTCTGCTGCTGCGAGAGCTCACAACGCTGCCCGCTGGTGCTAGACCTCGTGCGGTCGCTAATCTTTCTGCTGCTGCGAGGGCCGCTGCCTGTTACTGGTCGAGCTAACGCTGCCTGCTGGTGCGAGACGCAGTCTGCGTTGTGCAGCCGCCAACGCTCGTGCTGCTGCTGTAGCTGCTGCTAGTGTTGCCTGCTGAACTACTGCAGTCTGCTGCTGCTGCGTGTCGTGAAAACAGGTGGGTGCTGCCTGCTGCCGCTGCAGCTGTCACGCGCCGTTGGCTCACGACCTGTGTGCTGCTCCTGCTGCGGCTGAACCCCGTTCTTTTCTGGCAGCTGGGCTGCCAAAAGTGTGGGGTGTGATCGCGAGCGCATGCAAAAAAGAAATATTATTGTCACGCATTATTTGTCTCCCGCGCCGCCCGCGAAGAGAAGAGTGTTGCGCAGAAAGTCGACAGGAAGCAGCTGCAGCAGCACGGCATTTCTTTGCAGTGCTCGCGTCACCTGCTGCAGCGCTGCCCGCGCGTCGTGCGCGACAGAACTGAGCAGATGCTGCACTGCACTGCACAACAGAACGTCCTGCTGCACACCACTCCCGGTTCTTCAAGCAACACGTCCACATTCTGTTTCCGCAAAAATACCTTCTGGTAAGGCAGCCCCCCCGCCACACTGTCACACAAGAGAATTTGGGTGCAGGCATCTGCTGCGGCACAGATCTGCGTACACATAGCGACGTGGCTACCAACCTTCACTGACAACATTGCTTTTTCAACACACAGAAGCCGGCATGGACAAGGACACCCCCTCGGTCTGCCTTTCGACTTACGGGAGGGAGAGAGGAAAGAAAATAGAGGGGAAACAAAATCTGCGGCACAAATTCACGCTGCAAGTCTTACTGGACATTGCAGCGATCTACAAAAGAGACAGACACGATGTCTCTGTGCTGCCTCGCTGCTGCAGCAAGGACAACAACATTCGGCCACATACCGCTGCCGTGATATGAGACGCGGCCGCAGCCGATGCGCATACCCGCAGCTGCTGCTGCGACAACAACAAAGGGTAACTCGCGCCACCACAACTGCAACGTGTGTGATGCTGCTGCTGCCTGCTTCTGCCACACGCCTGCAGAGCGGCGGCGCAGTCGACGTGAACGCAGCAGCAGCTTCGTCTTCCGCAACGAAAAAACTGCGAGGAGGTATGTGTCAGGAACAAAGAACTTCGCGTGCTTCACACACATCCCTACACTACTACGCTAGCGCGCCGCGCACCAGCGACACTTCCACTCGGCTAGTCACACATCTTGCACACCAGCAGCAGCCGCAACAACACCGGGACTACCTGTGGGGTAGCAACAGCTGCTGCAGTAAAAGTGCGGCAGCTGTAGCAGCAGTCGCCCCCTTCCCCCCCCCTCCCCTCCGTCTGCTTGTACAGGTGTGCCTCGGAGGGTAGCGTCATCATCCCCCGCGGTCGCAGCAGCACCGCCAGCAGCAACACCAGCAACACGAGACCGGCCACAAGTGTCGCAGTTCCTACACGCGTGCTGGTGCTGCGCGCGCGACAGAAGGGTAGCTGCTGCAACGTGTTGCTGCCCAGATGTGCGAAGCGCTAGCGCGGCAGACCTCTCTCAACGATCCCACACGCAAAGTGCTGCGGGCCCACTACACTAAGAAGCAGCAGGTGAGACGGAAAATTATACTTCTTTTTCCACCCGCTCTTCTGCTCCCACCAAGCGTCCGGCGCCTCCTCACCACCGCCGCAGCAACTCCTGCTGCAGCAGCTGCTGCTGCTGGCAGGGCCGAAACTTCCCACTGCCGCCACACCCCGTGCGAGAATCATACGCCGTCCGCGGCTGCTGCTGCGCCTGTCTCTACCCAGACGCTCGCGCTGCAGCAGCGCCTTCTTTGCACTTCCTGCTACGGCTGCTCCTCCGCCTCGTCCTCCTTCTCTTCCCGGTCCTCTCTACCGTCCTCCGTCTTTTCATCTGCACCCTTGCACCTCTCGCCTCCCCCCACGACCAGCCCCTTCTCCACGCCCCGTCCCCATCCGCACACTGCTGCTGCTGTAGAAGCTGCAGCACGTTTTTTTCGACAGCAGCAGCAAGCACTGTCCCATGAAACGAAAACCCCCCGTTCCCGCTCATGGTGCGCGTGCGTGACGGTCCCTGTTGCAGCAGAAATACGGCTGCCGTGTCCAGCGGCCCGTGTTTCTTCTCCCTGCTGCACACGCACCACCACCACCACTCCCCACTTCCCCACGTCTTCCCCCCCTTGAACAAATTACTTCTCAAAAGCGACTTTGCTTACGAAGAGTACTACATGGAGACACACACACCCACGCCGACAGACCCTGTGGGGCCGCGGCTTAAATCTCTGTCGCACACACATGGGAACACGACAGTTCCCGCGCGAAATGCTTCAACGCATGCGCGCGCGCGCAGCGGCTGCAAGCACCACCACGTCTCCTCTCTCTGCGTGTACGTGTGCAGATGATGTGTGTGTCTGTTAAAATCTCTTTTTCCTGCATTGGCAGTGTCTCAGTCTCTCCCGGCAGCGGACGGCTGCAGACGCTGCTGCTCCTCCCCTCATCCCAACAGTCCGTCCTCCGCGCTCTCGTTTCCTCTCTTTCTCTCCTGTCCACACACGACGTCACTTTTTTTTATGAACAAGGAGCCTCACAAAAACGAAAAATTTGCTTCTCTAGTTTCCGCACGACGTCCACGTCTCGGCCTTCTCACCGGAAGAAGGGGTCCTCTCCTTCTCTACGTCCACTTCTGCATTTTCTTCCTTCGCTTCTCGGTTCTTCTCCGCTCTCTCTCTTCCTTTGCTTCTGCATCTTCTGCCTTTTCTTCTCATTGTCTCGTGCTCCCCCCCCCCCCCCTCTATTATTCTTCTTTTCACGGCTTCCCACGCAGTGTACCTCTCCACGCAGTTCTCTACGACCGCCTCCTCACCACACTGCTTTCCCGGCTGCTGTCGCCCTCTCCTCTACATTGTCGCCCGGTCCGTGTCCGAATAAAAATTCGCCTTCGCCTTTGCTGCGTTCTTCTCCTTTCTCTGCCCTCCCGTTCCACGACTTCTTGAACTTCTCTTCTCCGGTCTTCCCCCTCTACCCCCCCCCCCCACTCTCCGCTCGCCCACAAACTCCTTCACTTTCGCTTCCCCTTCCTTTTTTTGACTTTCCGTCTTCTCCTCTTCATACTTCAGTCTCGTGTCGTCGTCTCTTCTCGACGACGAATCTCTCCACACAAAATCTCACCGCTGCTGTGTGTATATGTGTATGTGTGTGTGTGTCACTCTCTCTGTGTTTTTGCACAGGGCGTGCTCTCCTCCTTTTCCTTCGCAGCGGCTCCCTCTGCATTCGTCTCGCGACGCGTACGCCTCTCCTTTCCTCTCCATATTCTCGTCTTCCCACAATTCTCCTATTTACCCCCCCCACACTCTTCCCCGCTGTCTCCTGCTGTTCGCGCGTCGCAACGCGCACCACACAGCCGTCTTCTTCACCGGAAAAAGAATCTCCTCACATAAACACATATGTATATGTATACATACATATACATGCAATACACACACACACATACATACATACATGTATGTAATCTCTGTCATATAGATGCGTATGGAAACTGCTACTAGCGGAGTTATACTTGCTGTGATAGACGAGAAGAAGTGACGCATATCACACACATTCGTTGCTGCTACCAGCCCGTTACCACTCAGCAGGACGGAACTACACATCCACGTGTGTCGACCCACATACAAAAACACACATATATTTGTATTACGAGCTGTGCCTCCTCCTCTCTTCCTCTGAAGGATGGGCAGCCACGGCTGAGGAAAACTCTCCGCTGCAGCTTCTCTCACAAGTTTTGACGCTCCCTTCATATTCACTTGCTGCTGCAGTAGCCGACCCACACACTTCCCACACCCCATTCTTCCACAAAACCTACACACATTCGCAGATGTATACAAATATACCTACACCTATTGCATCTACATCATTTACACACATATACACGCATACATACATACACATATACGTATGGATAGGCACAGGCCCATACACGTAGAGTAGTCGTGATGGAAGGGGGGATCCTCCTGGGGGGTCTCGAGGAAAGCAACCACCCCGCACAGAAAAGGCAAGCGAAAGGCAGAAGAACTTCCTCTTCACGTCCGCCTCAGTCCGCGTCCCCCTCGTCCTTCCGCCGGCCCTTCTTCAGAAGAGAAGTCACACACACGTATATATACACGGACACGTGCCCAAACGCGTCTGCCACATCCGTACACATATACATATATATATGCGCCGGGTGCCGGACCCGGGACGAGCGGGAGAAACTACCAGCATATACGGAAGAAGAAGTCAACGGAAAAGAGGGGTGCACGTTCGGCGGAAAAGAGAGACCCGCGCAGGGGAGGGCAGACCAACAGCAGCTCCGTGTGGCGCCTGCCCCACACCGAGTCAGAAGTTCACGCGCATGCACCCGCAGCGAGATACGTGCAGGGGTGCAGCAGCTCTCTGCAGCAGCTCTTCTGCAGGGGAAGCGCCGAAGGCAGAGATTCGTGGATATCTCTACGGCAGGTGCGGACGCAGATACGGAAGCCGATCACACGCTGCCAGAAACACTCCACTGATCCTCGGGGCTGCTGCAGGCCAAGAGAAACGAAGCCCGCGAATCTCCTCTTCCTTCTGCTGCTGCTCATCCTCTTCTCTTCCCTTCTCGATTGTCCTCCTCCTGCCCTTCTGCTGCTGTTCCTTCTTCTCCGTTTTCCCCGACTTCCTGCCCTCGGCAGGTGCTGGTCCTTCTTGTCGCTTGGTTCTCCTCCTGCTGCCCGGGTGCTGCTCTTCCTGCTCCTCCTTCGTTTCTCCCTGCTCTGCCCCTTTGTCGCCGTTCCTTCTGCTGCTGCTGCTGCCAGTCCGCCTGCGCCGCCGCAGCCGCTCTGTCGCTCTCTCTCTCTCTGTCGCCGCGGCTGCTGCTGCGCTGCCCCCCCTCCCCTCGTCCTCCTCTTCCGCCCGGTGGTTGGCCGGCGGGGGCGGGGGGGCCACGCGCAGCAGGAGCAGCAGTGGACACGTGTCTCTTGAAACGACAGGTGTGCAGCTTTCAGAAGTTGTCGAAGAGCTGCTGCTGCTGCTCAGGCGCGATCGGTGGGGACGAAGACTCCGTAGACTCTGCGTACTTGTCGAAGAGGCTGCTGTCCCTCGGCCCCCTCGTGGAGGGCAGATACGGCGCACGTATTTGTTTGTTCAAGCAGAGCTGCCAGTCCAAATTCTTGAAAAATTTGTGGAGCTTCACATCTGCTGCGCCGTGCTTCATGCAGCCGAGCCGCTTGAGGGGGTCGTGGGTCAGCAGGCGCTTAATGATGGCCTTCGCCGCCGCGTCGAAGGGGCGAGGAAAGTCGATTTTCCCGGCGAGAATTTTGCGGTAGATGCCCAGCGGTGTGTCGTCGAGGAAGGGAGGATGTCCCGCGAGCATCTCGAACAGCAGCACCCCCAACGCCCACCAGTCCACGCCCAGGCCGTGGCCCCTCCTGGTGATACTTTCTGGCGCAAGATATTCGTGCGTCCCACACAAGGTCCACGTCCGTTCCCTCACCACCTTCGCAAAGCCGAAGTCCGTTATTTTGAGGTGTCCCTCTGCGTCAAGCAGCAGATTTTCTGGCTTCAAGTCACGGTAGACAATCTGTCGCGCATGCAGATATTCGAAGGCCAGCGTTATTTCTGCTGTGTACAGTCGGGCCTGTTCCACCGGTAAGCTGCTCCGTCGGCGCAGGTAGCTGAACAACTCTCCCCCATTAACAAACTCCATCAACAAAAAGACCCGCTTCTCGTCTTGGAATGATGCCTGCAAGTCCCACGAAAACAGAAACACGCACCCACACACGCAGCAACACCAGTGGCATGAGGGAGGAGGAGGAGCAGCAGCAACGGCGTGACAGAGGAGCAGCAGCAGTGTCGTGAAGGAGGAGGTGGAGCAGCAGCAGTGGCTTGACGAAGGAGCAGCAGCACTGTCGTGAAGAAAGAGGAGGAGCAGAAGCGCCGTGAAAGAGAAAGATGAGCAGCAGCAGCAGCAGCAAACTGTCGAACCGTGGGGGAAGGGGAAGGGGACGGCGGGGGGGGAGAACACGCGCAGAAAAGGCGGGACAGCGAGAAGGGAAGGGAAGGGCAACTTTCACCAGGCACCGGGGAGTCTGCACAAGAGAAGACCTTCTTGAAATCCCATCCCCCCCTACCTGAACCGCGAAACGCGTTTCCCTTCCTCGGCCGTCTCAGCGCTGCTGCTGCTCCCCACACAGGCAGTCTCGCTCTGGGAAGCAGCAGGCGAAACGCCCGTGCAGAAGCCACGCATGCAAGCGGAATGAGGCTCGGCAAAACTCGTCCCCATGACAGAGACAGGGAGAGGAGTGCATGCGAAGACCGGCATGTGTACGTATGTATGCGTATATGTGTATATACGCACATGCATATATGTACGGATGTAGACAGCGCCGAAGACGATGGACGCATGGAAACAGATAGACGAAGACGTGAGTGAGTTTGCAGCAGCAGGGGTTCTCCTGCGCGCTGCTGCTGCCTTGCTGCTGTGCTGCTGCTGTGTGCGTGTGGGTACATGTCCTCCTCTCCTGCTGCTCCGCTGGCGCTGGGCAGCGTGCTGCTGGTGCTGCTCGTGTGCGCTCCGGTGAGTCCCTGTCGAGTTGCTTACCAGCAAGTTGACAATGAAGGGATGTTCGATCGAGGAGAGGATTTTCTTCTCATCTTTGACATGTTCCACTTGCTTCATTTTGACGATTTTGTGTTTGCTGAGTATTTTGAGCGCCATGGGCGGGTAGCAGGCCGCCGCGCCGCGCAGCTCGACGACGCAGACCCTCCCGAAGGAACCGGTGCCAACGGTCTCATGAAAAACGAAGTCGTCGATAGACAGACTTCTGGCCGCCAGCTGCAGCCGCACTTGTGCGAGAATTCTGCTGCTTTCGGCACTCCTGCAGTTGCCCGGGTAAGTGATATTGCTGCTGCTGCCTCCTCCGCCGCCGCCTCCTCCTCCTCGTTCTCCTGCTGCTGCGTTGTTGCTGCCGTACTCTCCATGGTATGTGTGCTGCTGCTGATGCGCTGTGTGAAGCAGGTATTGCTGCAGCTCTTCGCTGCTGCTGTTGCCGCTGCTGTAGCATCCCCCCCCTCCCACACTCCCGCTCGCTCCGCTTCCTGCTGTTCCCGTCGTCCCGCGCAGGGTGTGGCTGCTGCTGCTGCTCTTGCTGCTCGACGACGCGTACCCTGCCGACGCTTGGCCGCTGCTGCGTGCGGCCGAGGCAGTGTCAGCAGCAGCACCGCAAGACGAAGACGACGAAAAAAGCGACGGAAGAAGTCCGCTCCCCGACGTCGACACGCAGAAGTGCATGTGCTGCTGGTGGTGCAAGGAGCCCGTTTGGTGCGCCCCTCCCGCTGCGCTGTGAACGCCTCCTGCTGCTGCTCCTGAACTCACCCCGCCACAAGCAGCACCTGCGACAACCCGACTGCCGCCCGCCACGGCAGCTCCTGCAGCGCGCGCGTCGCTCAGAGAACCCCCCGCCGCCGAATATCCCCCGCCCCGTGCCCCACTTCCTCCATGGCCGTGCTTCGACGTCGCAGCAGCAGCAGCAGCAGAGCCGTAGACGCCTGCTCCTTGGTGTTGCTCGTGTAGGACGTGGTGCTGCTGCTGCTGCAGGGTGGGCGGGGAGGCGGCGGCGCTCGAGTTCTTCCCTGTCAGGAGCGCACTCCCGCGGCTGCGGTTGCTGCCGAGACTGCTGCTGCTGCTTTTTAACGCCGCAACGGTGCTTCCTGCTGTCTCGCTGCGGCCGCTCTCGCCTGCTGCTGCTCTGCTGCTGCGTGTGCTGCTGCTGCTGCTGCCTCCCTCCCCCCCCCCTCCCACCGACGACGCAGTGTTGGGACTGCTGCCGCTGCTCGAAGGGAAAAAGTAGTGGCCAGATCGACTCGTCCCCGACCTCGAGCTCTCTCCGCGCCCGCAGCTGCTGCTTGCCATGGTGCTGATGCTGCTCAGCTTGCCCCACACCCGTCCCAGAGAGCCAGACACGGAGGACGGAGACAGGGAGGCGACGGACGTCAGGCTGCCTGCTGGCGAACAAACGGGCATGCCGTTGCTGCGCGTGCCCAGGCTGCTGCTGCTGCGGCTCGCGCTGGCCGCCAGCGTTGCCGGGCCGGTTCCTGCTGCATTGCTGTAGCCCGCATACGCACGCATCACTCCTGCGGCGCCGCTCTGCTGTTGCTGCTGGTCCACGTTGTACAGGCGCTGCTGCTGCTGTGGATGTTCAAGCCCCCCACCTCCGCCGTGCTGCTGCCGACACGGCGGGGACCCAGCAGACGGCTGCTGCGCGGGCATGTGCTGTCCCTGCTGAAGAGCGCGCCGCTGCTGCAGCAGCACGAGCTGCTGTCTCTCCTCCTCTTCCTCTTCTTCTTCTTCCTCTTCCTCCTCCTCCTCGTCCCGCAGCTGAACGCCAGAAGAACCGATACGAAACGGCGGTGCCCCTCCTGCTGCTGCTCCTCCTCCGCCCGCAGAGCTCCTCACGCACTGCTGCTGTGCGACGAGATCGCTGCTCGTGCCGTTGCGGTTCCTGCAGCATGCGCAGTTCTCCCCGCAGCTGCTGCTGCTGTTTCCGCAGCAGTGATACTGCTGCTGCTGCTGCAGACTCGCTGCAGCACGTTCAAACAACGTCCCGCGTGGGAAGGCGACTGCCGCGCACGCGGCGTCTCCACGAGACGAGACGGGAGATAATTCCTCTTCAAACGTCATCTCGTCTTCGCTCTGCATGCACTCCTCTCGCCCTTCCAGCACCGGCTGCTGAAACTGCTGCTGCTGCTGAACCTGCTGCTGCCGCACGGCCTGCTGCTGAAACTGCTCCTGTCGACCCGGCGGCCCCGGCAGGATCTGCTGCTGCTGCAGCAGCCGCTGCGGGCCGCCGCAGCAGCTCGCGTCGTACGGCGCAGCAGCAGCAGACGCGTAGCTAGAAGTCGCGCCAGTGAGTCGTGGGGTGACTGCAGCAGCTGCTGCTGCTCTCGCCTGTGCGCTGCTCCTGCCGCTGTCGCTGCTGTTGCAGCGCTGCACGCCACTGCGGCACACCTGCTGCTGTCCCTCCTGCCGGACTCTCCGTCCAGGGCCTGGTGCTGCCGCTGCTGCAGCACTTGTGGGGACGCGTGTCGATCCCTCTGCTGCTTGCGTCTCATCTTCCTGCTGCTGCCGCTGCTGCACACCCGAAGAAGGCGCAGGGGCGGCACACGTGGAAGACGACGAGAACGCACCAAAAAGTGTATGTCTGGCCAGCAGCAGATGCTGCAGGGCGCTGCTGCTGTAGCTGCTGCTGCTGTTGCTGTTGCTGCTAGACGGCGCTGCAAGCGACGACCTCGTGCTGCTGCTAGAA
Source organism: Sarcocystis neurona (assembly GCA_000727475.1). Lineage (NCBI taxonomy): Eukaryota > Apicomplexa > Conoidasida > Eucoccidiorida > Sarcocystidae > Sarcocystis > Sarcocystis neurona. Next base: position 2,080,813 of record KL647308.1, read on the forward strand.
GACAGGGCGGAGTGGTCACGTTTGATCGCACCTCCTCCTCCTCCTGTTGCTGGTGCTCCTGCTGCAGGTTGAAGAATCGGCAACACCTGCTGCTGGTCGGCTGACAGTCCGTAGTTGCTGCAGTTGGCGCCGACGCTCCTCCCGACGTTGCAGAGGCTGCTGCCGCTCCTGCCGCTGCCGCCGTCCAGGCCGCACATGTCGCTGCTGCTCCTGTGCACCCCACACAAGTGCGTGCTGCTGTTGCAGCTCCCGTGCTCCTCTGCCGGTGGGGCGCCGCCGACTCCACGTGTCGCTGATGCAGCCTGACTCGATAACGGGCAATCGCCCAACGAACGCGCTGCTGCTGCTGTAGCAGCAACGCCGCCGTCCGCCGCGCCGTCCGCCTCGGCGGCAGAGAGCAGCGGCGGCCCCCGGCGGCCCTGCGGCCGTGCAGCGGCTGAAGGAGGCGGAGGAGGAGGAGCAGCAGCAGCGGCTCTGCTGCTCATGCGAGGAGGATGCGTATGTGTGTTGTACCTCGATCCCCGCTGCGGTTGCTGCTGTTGCTGCTGCTGATGGTACGGCGCCGCACCGGCGGCGCCATCAGCCGCCCCACCGCTGCTGCTGTTGTTGCAGAGATGCTTCGCATCGCTGCTGCTGTTGCTGCTGCTCAGGAAGTAAAACAAATTCCCACCACGTCCGAAAAACGCCTTCCGTGGAGGCAGCAGATGGTGAGCCACGTGCTGCTGCTGCTGCCGTTGCAGCTGCTGCGGCGACGGCCCGAGCTGCTGCGTCTGCGGAGAGTGATGCATCATCGCGTGATGGGCGTGGTGGTGGCTCGCCGTTGCCGTCCGAGTCATCGTCATCGTCGTAACATCCGCGGGCACCCGGAGACGCCGGAGACAGCACGACGCAGGGCGGGGACACTACGCACCGGAGACATGAAACGCGCGAGCGCAGCAACAACAGCACGGAGAGACACACGCGCCTCGTCCCCACACACACATATACACAAATACACACACACGCATGCACAGGAGGCAGCAGCAGCAGAAAGGACCAGCAGCACGCCAATGCTACAAAGAGACAGGAGAAAGACACGGAGACAGGGGGATAGGGAGACACGTCCACACATATAATTTTGGGTAGATTTGCCGACAAACAACAATCCGCCGAGAAAGGGACGGTGCATGCGTACGTACAACGCGGACAAACGACGGAGAAGAAGAACGGGTGGGAGACGGGAAGCGGCCGACGAAGAGAACTTCTCGCGAAGTGCGCAGACCCGAGGCACACCCACACACGGAGACAGGGGGGAGAAATTGGGACACGTAAAAGGAAAACAAAGGAATGGCTGCAGTTCAAGAAGACCCCTACGGTCGGAAGGAGCAGCAATGCTCGCTGCTGCTGCTTCAGCGGGACTGCTGCTGCTTCAGCGGTACCGCTACTGCTGGTTCAGCGGTACTGCTGCTGCTGCTTCAGCGGTACCGCTACTGCTGGTTCAGCGGTACTGCTGCTGCTGCTTCAGCGGTACTGCTGCTGCTGCTTCAGCGGTACTGCTGCTGCTGCTTCAGCGGTACTGCTGCTGTGGGTCTTCGACGTGGTGCTGCGCGCGTCTCTTGTCGCTGCTTCTGATGATGCTGCTTTGACTGCCGACGCGCCTTGCGCGTCTTTTTCTCTGCAGCCACTTCCGCTGCTGGCGAGTCTGTGGCCGTCGCTGTGTCGCTGCTGGTGATGACACTGCTCCTGGTGGCGCTGCTAGTCGCGTCACTGCTGTGTCGGCATCGCTGCTGCGTCTGCTGAGGCAGCGGTGCTGCTGCTCGCCTCTCCGCGTCCGCTGCTGCGATTGCCGGTGCCTACCCCGCTGCTGCTCTCTGCAGTGGCGCAGCCGCACAGCCACCTGTAGAACGCTGCACACAGCTGCCCGGGGGAATGTGCCGCTGCGGCTGGTGGTGGATCCACCCGTGGCAGCAGCTCGGGAGACACTGCTGCGCGCGGCTTTGGTGCTGCAGAGCTCTGCGTCTCCTTCGCCCTCGTCGTCTTCTGCGGGTCCGGTGGAAAAATGCTCTCCTTTTTGTTGCTGCTGTGGTGTCTGTGTCTGCCTTTCGGCTGCGTCTCCTCCTTCGCCGTCGACGCTAGCTGACACTCTTTTGTCCCCCTGCTGCGCTTCCCATACACGTTGCTCTGCTGCGTCTTGCTGCCCCACCTGCTGCTGTGCCGCGGCCGCCGCCGGTGCTGCTTCCTGCCGTCGCCAGATGCTGCCTGCTGCTGCTGCCCTACTCGTGCTGCTGCACAGTGGTGGGGGGGACACTGCCACCGAAGCGAGCGGTGAGCCGGGGGACACGCACACAGAGCACAGGAGAGGCCGCGCATGCAGAGCACCGAAGACACGGGGGATCCTACACACACCTCCCCTCTCACACGTCAGCCGGGCAGCAGCTGCACCCGAGGAGGAGACGGCGAGAGGAGTAGCTGCATACAGACAAAAAAAAGGGCGGGCCACAGCAGGCGATTATCGACGGAAACTCATTGGCTGGTGCTATTTCATTGAAGATACCCCCACCCCACACAAGTTTTGCAGGGTTGCAGAGCAGATGAGAACACTCTCCTGCGCTGGCAAGTCCTGCGCTGCACGACACCCCATCGCTGCTGCTGCAGCTGGGCGTGGCACCCGCACTGCTGCGCAGAAGGACAGACCAGCTGCCGTAGCCTTTTCAATGCTGCCTGCTGCTGCTGCTCCCACGCACTCCCCTCCGAACGGCGTTCTTCCTGTGCCACACATGTGCTGGGGCACCTGCTGCTGATAGCTGGTCCTCTTCCCGCCGCTGCTGCTGCACGAGCTCCTCTTCGTTCTGTGGGGCAGGTCCTGCTGCTGCTGTTCACACAACGATGCTGCTTCCGTCTTGATGCCCGCGAGGAGGACACTCCTGGTGCTCCTGCACCTGTTCCTGCGGCTGCTCGACGACGTGGACACCCGTTGCCTTCGTCTGCTGCAGTGCTGCTGCTGCGCAGCCGCGGCTGTTCCTGCCGCGCTGTTGTCCTGCAGCGGGTCTTGGTACTGCCGAAGTGCCGCTGCTCATGCGACCCCGGTCCACTACTCGAGAACCTCTTGCTGCTGCAGTTGACAGAGGACGGTACGTCGCGACAGAAGGTCAAGCACGCAGGCAACGGCGTCGCTTCCACCGCTGCTGATACTTCCGGTGTACGTACACTCCACGTCACTACCACACCGCATGGTGATGCAGTGGCTGAGACAAGAACGGCTACAGCTACTACGTTCTGTCTGAGGAGCGCCCACCACCTGCCGACGGATGCCCCTGCTGCTGCTGCTGCCGCCCAGGCGGTAGCGAAGTGACAGCTCCTGCGGCTATCACGACTCTTTGGTGCAGCTTCTGCTGCTGCTGTTGCTGCAGAACACCGGGGTGTGCCCTCCCCTGCAAAGGCGGCAAGAGCTCGCCAGAGTACTACTTTGTTGACAGCACTACGCAGGCACAAAACAGGCACCGAGTGCGATATCTGCAGCAATTGTGTGCGGGCGAGTCAGCTGTGATGTGGGGAAAGTGTTGTGCGGGTGGCTGCCGCTGCTGCTGATATATAGACGCGGCAATACGCAGCACTGTTTCTGCTTGCCGCTCGTCCAGCACTGGCGACGCATGCCCAGGGCCCTGCTGCTGGGAAAAAGAGCGGACGACGCTGGGGGTGTATCTCGCTGCTGAAAACGCGCGGCGTCCCCCTGTAGCGTCTTCGCTATTGAAAAAGGACCGTCCTGCTGCCGCTCCTCCTCCTGCCGCCGCTGCTACCGACGGTGTAGCGACAGCTGATGAGCTGTCGCTGCTGCTGCTTGCAGCGGAGAGTCTGCCGGTAGCTTCTTGAAAGCTGCGGAGGCGTAGAACTCGCCATCGACAGCACACAGGGGGAAAAGCCACTTAGTCGAGAGCAGACTGCTTCTCTGCCGTTGCAGCTCCTCCTGCCGGTCGTCTACTGCTGCCGTTGCTGCTTCTGCTGCTGCTCGCACAAAGATATACTGCTGCAGCTCGGAAAACGAGGCGCAGGTGATGTGGGAAGAGGACACCAAGTGGAAAAAGAATTCGACGAGCCAAAGACACCGCAGGCAGCTTCCTGAAGCTGCGATTTCTCTTCTTTCCTGCAGCGCCGTTCACAGGCGCCGCTTTCGCCGGCCTCTTGGGGTGTACGTACACCGCAAACGACGACGAAGCCTCCGTTTTTCTCGGCTTCCGCCCGTGTCGCTGCTGCTCCTGCGGCAGCAGGAAACTGGCGCCCCCAGCAGCAGGTTCTTCTCTTCGGCGCCTTCTTCTAATGCCACAGAATGAAAGGCGAAGGAGGGAAAACCAAATACGAAAGCGACGAAGAAAAAGAAGGGGAGGAAACGGCCGGCGAAGGCGAGAGGCAGCAGCAGCAGCACCAGCCGTCGCCGCAGCAGCAGCACCTGCTGCTGTTGCATACGTATGTGGCCGGAATGCGACAGCAGGCAAGAGAGGAACTATCAGGTGAGTGCGGAGGAAAAGGTGGCTGCAGAAAACGGCGTTTTCCTCCGATTTGCACAAGCGAACGACGCAGAGAACGGAAGGAACCTTGAGGAAAAGAGACAGCTCGCGTTGCTGCCCCGTCTGTTTGCTGCTTCTTCCGTTTTGAAGATGATGGTCTATCTGCTGCAGATATACTGTCCCTCACAACCGACGACCGCGCGGAAGATGGTAGAACAGCGACGCGCTGGCACAACTAGCAAGTAATGAAGAGGAGAAGAAAGGGAGCAAATACAGGTTAGCACAAAGAAGAAGCCCGAAAGCAGCATACTGCTGTTCTATAGCATGAAGAAGAAGGAGGAGGCGGAGAAGAAGCAGCAGCAGGCGCAGCTGCTGGGGCAGAGACAAGGGAACAACACCACGCGGCAGGCTGAGGCGCGCGCGCAACAGCAGCAGCAGCAGCATATATGCGAAATGCCGCGACACGTGTTACGATGCGCGCGGGACATCCGCTGTTGTTTTGCAGGTTTTTTGCTGCGCGATGCCTTCGCTGCGCGCGCGCGCTCGGCAGCAGCAGCAGCAGCCTGGTCCACCGGGAAACGGGATCGCAGCACAGCAGGAGCAGCAGCGACGCAGCAGAAGTAGCAGGAGCAGGACCGGCCCAGCAACACCCGGGGTGGAGTCCTATGGCGCGCCGCAAGTGGTTACTGCGACAGCAACAGCAGCTGCCGCGAAGCAACGTCGCAGCCGGGCCATAGCAGCAGCAGCAGCAGGCACTCGCGCACTCTCTCGGCAGCAGATCGGCAGTGGGAAGAAGAGCCCGCAAAGGAGCAGCAGCAATACAGCAGCTGTGCGCAATGGAGCACAGCCGCGGAGGTGCGTATACAGCAGCAACACACCAGGCAGATTTAATCGACAACGCCTCGTCCCTGTACACGCCGAGGGGTAGAAGCGAGTACGCGTCTCGAGAGCCAGCTGCAGGAGCTTCTTCTGCCCTGCTGGCACATGCTGCTGTTCGCCTGCCGTCTCAATGCACACAGCTGCAAGCGAAAAAAGACGCCGCCGCGCGATCTGCCGCCATGGGGTGGTGTTTCCTGCTAGTACGGCTCAGGCTGTGCGCGGTGCTGCCTTCCTACCACTGGTCGTCGCGGGGTGCCTCTGCTGCGGCGCCGTTGTCTTCTCTGGTGCTCGTCCTGTTGCGGCAGATGGTGGCACGAGGGTCGAGGATACCGCTCCTGTTCCTGCTGCAGCTGCCGCTGCTGATCACGCATCGCTGCAGCTGCAGAAGCACCCTCCTCAGCAGGGGTGACAGAGGGCTGTCGCTGACGTGGGAATAGCCGAGCGTACAAACCAGTAGCCCCACGAACCGCGTCACTACTTCTACCCGTCTCTATCCACCGGTCCCAGCAGGAGCAGCAGCATCGGCAGCACGAGCCGCTGCTAGACAGGAGTGCCTCTTCTGCAGCAGCTGCAACACCTTGACGACCACACGTCACAGACACGTAACAGGAGCAGCAGCACCAGTCAGAACAACGACACCAGCAGCTACAGCACACAGAGGACCGGTAGGACTCGCTTCAGGGCTGCTGCTGCCCACGCCGACTTGAGCGGCAGCAAATCCAGGTGCAGCAAGTCCAGCTGCAGCATCAACTGTAGCAGCAGCAGTCGTAGCGGCAGCATCTGTAGCTGCAGCATCTATTCCAACAGCATCTGCAGCTGCAGCATCTGTAGCAGCAGCGTCTGTAGCAGCAGCGTCTGTACCAGCAGCGTCTGTACCAGCAGCATCAGTACCAGCAGCATCTGTAGCAGCAGCATCTGTAGCAGTAGCATCGGTAGCAGTAGCAGATCCAGCTGCAGCAGAATGCGCCAGATAGTCAGCATCGTAGAACTTGCATCCACGGCGTTGCCGTCGAGTCTCCCTCCAGCGGCAGCTGGGCGTGGCCGCTTGGCTCCGAACAGCGAACAGCCTCTGCGACCACGAAGAGACGCTCGACAAATTACCGCTTTTGTTTGCATTGCGCGTGCTGCTGGTGAAACCGCAGATGCTGGGACTCCTTGAGCTCCTGCGGGTCCGAGGAGATGCGCGCTGCCACGAAAGTAATAGCGCTGCCACATACCGGCTTCTTTTAAGCTGCTGCTGCGGCTGCTGCTTCTCTGGGCGGCACATTCACTCTGGTGATACGGTATTGCCTCTAACTCCTGCTGCCGCTGCTGCTGCCCTCACTCCTGCCCTCTACACTCATGTGCTTGCTGCTGCTTCACTTGCAGGATTTCCTGGTGCTAGTGGAGGGAGGAGACGAGACCGCGACTACTGTTGCCGCCCGTGCTGCTGAACCTCCATGTTCCTCAAGCTAGTTGCCGTCTTGGCGCTGTTGCCGGATGCCAGGGTTCCTTTCCTGGGATCCTCTGCAGCTGCGGCCGCTGCTGGTACAGTCCTACTGTTCCTCGGGCCGACAGCGGCGGCTTCCCTGTACGCACGCTGCTGCTCCTGCTGATTCGCATCTGGTTGCTGATGCTGCGTCGACGTGCTGCTGCTGCTGCTGCTTTCCCGGTACGAGCTGCGGCTGCTCGAGCAGTTGCAGTTGCTGCTACGATCACACGAGGAGCTCTGTGTGGCTGGTGCTGCAGGCGTGGCTCTCGCCTGGGCACCGCCTCAGCAGCACCGTATGTAATTGAGCGGGTCTATCACGCGCACTTACCGCTCTCCTTCACATCTATACCTTTATATGTGTATGTACAGATACATATATATATATATATATATGTTAGGTATGTCTGTACGCATATTCGTCGTCGTAAGTAGAAGCCGAGACATGCGATACACATATGCATGTGTCTCTCTGCGAGAACATCCACTCGTGCGCGCATATATCATACCACATTCATATACTACTGGCCCAGACGGCGTGAACGATAGCTTGAGACAGACTCGTTGCGGCTTTTTTGAGAAGACAGAGTGGAGGTGGGTACGGCAAGGAAGAGAAGGGCGGGGCGCAACCAATCCTTGTTTTGCATGTTTAGGGACGGGGGGCTACGTACAGCATGTAACTATGTACACCGGAACGCTCTTAACCTCGATAAACGGATATTCATACATATATACATATATAGAGATACATATATATATATATATATATATATGCTAGTGCCCCCGCGGAGCCACACATACACAGGCGTGTCTATAGATGTATATCTTATATACATATGTATATATGCATGATATATGTGCGAACTGAGTGGCTAAAATGAAATGTACTGAAGAACTAAAGCTTGAAAGTTCATGCGAAGCAGGCGATGAGTCAAACCACCAGTTTGCTGATAGATACACATATAAATATATATATACATGTATTCAGGATGTACGCGCATATAATTTCTTTATTTGACGGCACAAAACTCCCACTGCAGTGATGAACGGCATCGAGCACCGACCTACATGTGTACACACAGGACGAGAAAGGAATTTGAGTGAGAAAATACACACACACACACAGAGAAGTCTGTGGCGTGGCATGTTTCTGCATTCTCTACCTATATATCAATGTAGGTGCACGTACAGCTGGAACTATTGTGGCAGGCCTTCTTTTCGTACGAAAGTAGTCTTCGTACGGGTGCACTACACACGCTGCCCTTGTACCCGGGACGTATATGTGACCGTCTCCGCATGCATCTGTCCACACGCACACATGTATACACTCAGGTAATCTCTGTGCAAACGAAATTTACGACGTGTTGCAACGGATATACAAAATATCTGCGGAGAATTGGACCTGCGTGTACATATGCCTGTTTACGACACCCCTTACACAGGTGTATACATAAATGTGTATCTGAGCATGCAACGATAGCTCCGTATACTTTCCGCGTTTGTTGCAAAGAAATGCGTGCCTGTACAAGTGAGAGGCACCTCTGTATAGGTAGCCGGATCGAATATGCTCTTGACAGGTAGAGAAAGTCCCGTGAGTGCAACTCTCTGTGCGTGTCACAATCTCTACCCACCACCTTGCACGACATAATAGAAACATAGGCGTGTACATACGCATCTCACCTTCTGTCTTTCCCTCCCCGTCTTCCTCTGTCTCTCTCTATTTATACTATAAACATACCTTTTCCTGTAGGCGCAGTCGCGTGTGGTAAGCTGCGGGAGGCGCTGCGTCGCTTCCTACCATCTACATGTGGACGTCTCTCCACATGCTGTTCAGTACGACGCTGATTCACCAGCTCACATATATATATATATACATATACATATACATACGTAGACGGATGCACACACGTGTAGATGGTCCCACGCATAACAAAGGAGCAGATTATATAGGCTACCAGCGACACTTAGATCTGTTGAAATCCACGAATGTGCGATCACCTCACCAAGCTGTGTACAGAAATATCTATGCGTGTCTGCGAGCGCATGCGTATATCTAACCCCCCAACTGAAGGCTACACAGCCTACTCGCACCGCAGGCAGATACGTAGTACTAACGCGGTGGTAAAATGGTATACATGTGTGTATCCACGCCTTAACCTTCACACAGTCACAGACGCAGGTTGATAGCTGTGTACATATGTATAGATATTGTGTACCCATATGCTCCGACACGTGTATAATTTTATACGTACGCACACGTATGTGTATACGAACACCTTTCTTCACTGAATTCACATAGTTGTACAGGCACTCACATTTGTATGTCTCTCTATATACACAGATATATGCAGATGCATAAAATTTCGCACATACATACTTATCTGTACATGCATTAATGCATTCTACAGAAATCTGTATAGAGGCGAGTTCATATGTTATTGTACGGGACTGTCTGGCGGTCAACGCTCCAAGACAGAGATACACGTAATAGTTTCTACGGCGGCACTCCCTTCCTCCTAGATCCAACGTAGGTACAGAGACATTTCCACGCACATACACAGAAAGACGTGTTGAAACGATGTATACACACACACTTACACACACTTACGTCGTGGAAGTATATCTAGCGTATTCATAGAAGTATATATAGCATTAGCATAAAAAAAGATGCCAGTACCAGGTGCTCCAGCAACTCTCGGGGATGGGGGTTTCGCAGTAACTGTCAACACCGTGTGTTTATCTCCTGTATAAATGCAACACAGAGGAAGCGAAGAAGGAAGGATCTTTCAGGTGCATTATTTACGGCGGTTCCCGTAACTGAGCGAACCCTGTTCTCTGTGTTGCTGCCCTGGCCGCTGCCGCTTAGAAGATGTGTTCGAGGGAAGCCGTGTGACAAGAAACGGCGATCCGAGATGTCCACGTCGTTACCGTCAGCATTCTTCGCAGCAGCTGCGGCACTGCTACTACGTTCACTGTCCCTCCTGCTGCTATTTTTGCTTTTTGAGTGCTGCTAAGGCACTGCCACTGCTACTGCTGTTGAGGATTTTGTTGCCGCAGCCAGCACAGCCGTGATCATGTACACACGCAGAACAGACTCCAGCAACAGCAGCAGCTGCGTCATCAAAATAACAGCGAGAGATTTACCACACAAGCAATAGCAACAGCAGCAGCCGTGGGAAGCGTGCTGCAGCAGCACTCCAGCTGGAAAGCCCTTGAAACGCAGTGTTAGCCACCTTAGCGCACGCGCTGCCCTTGCGCAGACACATATAACAGCAGCGTCAGCAAGGAGGATATTGCGGGCGCTGCACAGCAGAAACCCGATGAAAAGCAGCGACACCAGTGACACCCCCGCCAGGTGTGGTCTGCAGCAGTAGGCACGCAGCAGCAGCTGCAGCAAGAACAGCCACACATAATGTATTCTCTACCCCTCCGTCCACACGCAGAGGCAACAGCAACAGCGGCAGCAACACGAGTGGAGGTGCAGACCGGGCACAAGCCACAAGATCGTGTGCTGAAGCAGCGAGTCCCACTTGCAACAGTTGCACAGCAGTACGCCCATATCCAGCTGCCACAGCAACAGCATCCACGTTTACAGCAGCAGCACCACTTCACAGACTAATCCCAGCGGCAGCAGCCGAGGCTGGAGAGCAGCAAGTACCATCCTTCACAAGCAGCAGCTGCAGCAGCACTGGCCACAACGGGCAACAATTCAGTGAGCAGCGCAGTCCGAGTCGAGTAGCCTATAGCTCCCACCCGCATCGCAGCAGCCGGAGTAGCACGCGCTGGTGAAGTCGCGCTTCTGTCAGCCTGCTTCACGAAGGAGCAGCGAAGACGTTGCACCCACAGCAGCAGAAGAGTACAGCTCTTTCATGCAGACGCGTCCTAATCCAAAATGTAGACCTTCCCCTATGATTATACATGTGTATGAATGACGTCTTCCTGTATCAAGTCGCACCTGCAGGTGTCTCTGTCTTGACTGTCTGCCTCTTTCGACGTACCGAAAGCGCTGGAACGGGGTAATAGGCAACGGTGGGGGGAGAACATTCATCAGGATATGTCCGTGTGTTTATGAACACTATCTCTGTGAACGAGACGCTACGTACACCCACATCGTTCACGTCTTATACATGTGACCCTTCGACGTGTTGACGCATGCAGGACGCACCCGCACATGTAGGAGGAGCAGGCCTTAGCAGCACTGCGCAGTGTCTTACCGTCAAGGTCGTTATTGCACGGCTCAGAATTGCTGGTGGGACAACCGCGTGTACATGTGCGACTGCGAACAGAGAAGTAGACATAGACAGTTGTGTTCAGTCATCAATCTATGTAGGCGTGCAGGCGTAGGTTCGCCTTCCCGTGCAAGGCATCAGCAGAAGAGAGGCTGCCTTGTGGACACACGGTGACATGTCCTCCTGCCTATCGAAGAAACCGACACAACTACACAGGTCATGCAATTCGGCGCAGACGTGTATATATATATATATATACACGTACACGTATCCGTGGCGATGCATATGTCTCGTACACGTGAATACAGAAAGTTATATATCTACATATCTACATCCATACACACATACGTACACACATGTATACATATGTATAAATGTATATATATATATATGTATATATTTAGAGAGAGAGCGAGAGAGGGAAAGAGAGTCCTTGAGGCCGGTGTCAGCAGAGCCTGTGCGATTTTTCCCGCGTGTCTCCTGCAGGTCTCGTGCAGTCGGAGTAAAAGAGTAGGTAGAGAGCAAATGCACATTCCTTGACCGGAGGTCTGCTACGTTCCGTTAATTGTTGACCTTTTTGAGAAAAGCGGAATCAAGCCGTACAAGCGAATCTTGTACGGCTGCTGGTGTAGGTGCAAGCGCACTTCTAGCCGTATACACGGACATCTTCAGTGCGTAGAGATCTGTCTCTCCACAAGCACAAGCACTGCCGCCTCCGCAACGAGTTTCCGCAGTGATGCGTGTTCACACGCCACGTTTGTGGTCACCATGCGTCGCACGTACTTCCTTCTGTGGCCGTTTAACAGTCCCTATACAGTCATCACTTGCCCGTCAACTATTGCATTAGCTATATACACTTGCGCATTCACGCGCAGGTCTACATCTATCTTTAAATTGAACATAACCCCACATATGTACATACGTGTAAGTGTATATATGTACACATATGAGAGACATGATCCTAAGGCGTGTGTATACATTTCTACATGTGTATACGTATGTGTGCACATATGTATGTCGACTTAGGGACTTGATTCGCAGACATGTGGAATACACACTCCTACGTGTATTTACACACATAAAATTCATGTGTGTAAACTGAAAGACTATCTATCTATCTATATCTAAACACATACATATATATATATATATATGTACATACTCACACGCACGTGTATCCGAGTCTACGTGTTTTTATCCATAGAAGCGTAAACTGAGAAATTTCATTCACAGGAGTATTTATATACACTCTCATATGTACATATATATATATATATGTATAATGTAGAATTTGAGACTTGATTCTCACGGGTGTGTACAACTTCCTACACACAAGCGTAGATCTGCACCTGGAAAGAATCGCGTACAACTTCCGTCTACGCCGCGTCTCCATATGCTCGTCGCTGTAGGTATCACTTGCCCATAGGCCGCAACACGATACACGCACGTGTCCTCCTACTTCTATTACCTCCAGCGTGCGGGAATTCTTCCGACGATGCCACTGCTCTTGCTCTTCTTCGCTTGAAAACCCGCGCTTGTTCGCAACCTCCTTTAGATGTCGACCCAGCAGCAATCCACTCATGTGCGCATCCATGCGTATAAATATATATATGAATGTCCATCGGCCTACATATTTGTGCCTAAGCGTGCAGGTGTGTAGGGAGAGTGCCACGTCGGCAAACGTGGAAATTTGATCTGCAGCAGACCTGGGCGGTGTGCGCCTCTTCGGCGTCTACTTGTGTGTATGCATAAACTCCCAACACAGACCGGTACAAAGAGGAGTCCGCAAAACCCAGGGAAATCCACATAAGGCAGACGGAGAGACACACACACACACAGACAAACGTAGCGGGATGCTTCGCAGTATATCTCTGTGTCCAACTCTGCTGTCTACATACGTGTGTGTATGTATATGTGTGTGTGTGTATCAGGAGGACGGATACGCCTGAAGGACGTGTACCTGCCCAGACGGGCATATGTCTCTGCATGCGTTCCGTTTTTTCCCGAGGAGTCTCCCGTTCGCTTCGCTGCAGCAGCAGCAGCTTCCCAACCTTCGCCTTCCTCGCACACCCTAGCGGCGAAGCAGCAGCACGTAGACGTCTGCGGACTTGTCTCTGCACACGGTGATGACATATATGCACACGTATATATCTATTCACATATCTGTATGTATTGCATACATGTATACATTTGTACCTACATGCGCATACACATACGTATTTACACACATGTATACACACACCCAGACACGCCCGCATACGTGCATACTCCCATATAAGCACATGCGTGTCTCCACGTACGGCGTCGGGGAGAGACACAGAGGCCGGCTTCCACGTGCGCCGCGGCGTCTCTGTTTTTTTTCTTTTCGAGAAGCAGGGAGATTTTTCAGCTCCAGCTGCTCGGCAGGACAGCGGCAGAGTGCAGACGAGCGGACGATGCGAGTGGGTCAGCAATCTGCCCCCACCCATCGCAGGCCTCTGTTTTCGACGTGCCGGCGGCCCTTACGTCCCCACGTCTCTCCGTCTATTCTCGGCTCTCCACCCTTTTCTCTCGCCCACCCGGCCTTCCCATCGTCGGTGCCCCTGCGCCCCCCCCTCTTCTGCCCTCCTCCGCCCACGTTGTCCGGTGGGCCAGCCGTGGCACGGCGCCGCCGCACAGACCCAGACAAGAACCCACGCGTTTCCCGGCAGAAGGGAGGTCAACTTTTCGCGCCCGCGAATACACATCAAATGTACGGAAACAGAGTCGCACCACGCCGCGCCATCTCTGCCTATAGAGGCACACGCATGCACAAATATGGTCAGTCGCCTATACGCCGGGAGAGAAAAGAAGAGACGAAAAGAAAAAGATCTCTGTGACGTGTGCATCCCCGCACGTGTCTCTACTACCCACATTCTCGTGCCCAGAGTTCCAAATATTGTCGAACACATGCAGGTGTCTTTATATGTTCCTCGTGAGCGTTCCTACGTACCTACTACGTGCGTGCACATCTATCTACCGATATACATAGAGGGACACACGTATTTGCGAGGACTAGAGAGGGAGACAGCGAGAGAGAGGAAGCACTTTTGACGGGTTTTCCTCTGAGAAAGTGAAGCAGGAGACACCCGTGGTCCTGGGCCACATTCGGCCGACATGCTGTTGTTCGGGCGCGCGGTGTGCTGCTGCGTGTGGGGTCAGAGACTCTTGAATTTCTCGGCGACGTGGCGATGCGAAAGCAGCATGAGGAAGAAGGAGGCCACTGAGGAGACGAGGAAGACGCGGTCGAAGTGCAGGTGGAAGACGCGGAAGTCGAGAGACGGCGCAAGAACCTGCGTGACGGCATCGCGGTACGCCGGGGGCAGGTAGACGCGGGTCAGCAGCACGCAGGCCGAGAAGTAGATGCCCATGACTTCGGCCATCACCAGCGCTAAGACGTTGGCTGCCCACACGGAGGAGGTGCTGAAGTGGCGGAAGACGGTCAGCAGCTTCTCAACGAAGCCGCGGATCGTCAGGGCGATGATGCAGCTCAGCAGCAGCAGCGAGAGGTACGGCGACACTGCTGCGACGTTCACCGGCACCTGCAGCTGCTGCAGCACCAACTCGAGGACTCGTGTGGCGGGGTCTGCCTGCGGCCCCACCCCGGCGTCCGCAGAGCCCACCACCGGCGCAGCAGCGGCAGCAGCGCTCTGTCTCGCTCCGCCGTCTCCCGCCCCTCCCACGAGGACAGCAGCTGCTGCAGTGGTCGAGCGACCGAGCAGCACGTTGACGCCGGCGGAGCCCACGCGGAAGACGCAGACGGCCGTCATTACCCACGCCAGGAGGCTGTGAAGCCGCCCCACAAGCGTCTCCCGGTATAGGGCCTGTGCACGAGACTGGACAAGGTCGTCTAACGCGACGAACAGCTCGCGCGACAGCTCTTCAAGCGCAGTGATCTCTGCCTGCAGGTGGTGCTGCTGCTGCGCGACGCCTGCTTCTTCTCCGTCCTCTTCCTCTCCGCTTCTGCTGCTGCAGCGAGACCCGTCGCCTAAGACTCCCCACGGCCACCAACGCCGTGCTCGCCCACCCGCCCCTTGCCGATGCAGCAGCCCCCACGCCCATCTCCATGTTCGCCGACCGCCAGTCACCCATGCGCTCCCTTTTCCCTCTGCTGCTCTCCCTTCTTCTTCTTCAGGTGAAACAGCTGCGCTCATAACTCTGCTGCTCTCCACTTTGCTCGCTTCGCGCTGAACCTCTTTGACGCTCGGCCACCGTCGCGGACCCCCTGCTGCTGCTCCTGCTCCGCCCCCTCGTCGCCCGCGCCGCAGCACCACGCCTGCCTCTGCTGCTGCCAGCGCCTCAGTTCCGCTCTCCTCTTCTGCTGCTGCTGCTTCCTCGCCTCGTCGACGTCCGGACGCATGTGCGTCTCCCTCTGCTGTGCAAAAAAGTCGCCAAAACTGCAGCCACGCGAAACCCGCTCGCCGCTCCCCTCCCTGCTGCACCTCTGCCTCGCGCCTCCTCAGACAGTTGCTGCTGCTGCTGCTCCCGTCCTCGTTTCTTCGGCGGCCGTCCCTGCGGTGGTGGCTGCCGCTGCTGCCTCTCCGCTCCCCGCTGCTGCTCTCCGGCCGGCTCCCGCGCGGGGGGTCCCAGCCGCTGCTGCAGTCGCCGTCTTCGTCCCACCACCCCCCCACACTGCTGCTGCTGTCTATGCCCGGTCCGCGGTCGCTGCTGCGTGCGAAGCCCCGCTCCATCAGAGACAGTGTATTCTTCTCCTCCTCCTCCTCGTTGTCCGGCGGGGGCGTTGTCCTCTGCCTCCTGCGGCCTGCGTCTTCGCAAGTGCTGTTGCCGCTGCAGGTGCCTCTCTGCCGTCCACCTTCTTCCTCCATCCTCTCCCTGCTGCTGCTTCTGTCGCCGTGGTCTGCGGGTTCGCGGCTGCTGCATCTGCTGCTGCATATTCGACTTCCTGCATGCACTGCAGCAGCTGGTGCCCCGCTTTGCTGGTCCACCTGTGCTGCTCCGCCCCACAGCTGCTGCTGCTGTCCTCTCCGCTCTCCCAGAACATCCTGCTCCTGCGCCAGTCGGGTGTACGAACACCTCGCTGCCGACTTGCTGCTGCCTCCCCTCCTCAGCAGCCGACTCAAGAAGAACGTGTACCGGCTGCTTCCTGCTGCGGTCCCCGCCTCTTCCTCTGCAGACGCACAGAAACTGCTGCTCCGCTGCCGATGCTCCTGCAGCAGACGTTGTCTTTGCTGCTGCTTCTCCGCGTCCCCCTGCTGCTTCGATCCCCCCACTTCCTGCGTCTGCTGCTGCAGCAGCAGCAGTCCCGCACCAGCAACACCTTGGCAACGCGGCTCCTCATCAACGCTCTCATCGATTCTCCGACCCCAGTCCTGCTGTCTCTGAGCAGCAGCAGCAGCAAGGTCTGCGGCCGCCGTCGCTGCCACTGCTGCGGCTTCTCTGAACGGCTCCTTCCTAGAACACTCCTCCCCGCGGCACCTGCTGCTCAGTGGCAGCTTCGACTCCGTCCACGCCACGGCGCCGCTGCTCTCAGGCTCCACGGGCCCTTCCCCTTGCATGTGCTGCGTAGAACGCAGGGCTGCACTCCGTTGCTGCTGCTGCTGCTGTTGGAGTCGCAGAATCGACCGGTGCTGCAGCTGCTGCAGCTCTCGAAGCTGCGGACCTGCTGGCACAGCACCGAGGCGGCACCTAGGAACAGCAGCAGCACCCGGTGGTCTCCTGCTGGCGTCTCTGCGAGAGCAGGAAGCCGACGAAGACGGGGCGAGGCCGAAGCAGCAACGCGCAGCAGTTTTCCGCGCGGTTGCCGCCTGTTGCAGCTTCTGCGTCTTCTTCTTCTTCTCTGCGATGAGGGAAAGCGTGTGCAGAAGCCGCTGCTCCAGCTCCTCCACCTGAGCCTGAGATATTTTAGAGAAGAAAGAGGCGAACAGCATGCGGTAAGGAAAATTGACACTGCCGAAGCCGGCAAGCGCGGAAACCACCGTCACTCCGCAGATGCCCACGTATGCGAGGAGCCACTCCATGAAGGAGAGAGACGCGACAGCAGCAGGGTCGAGGTGCACCAGCCGTCCCGACTGGTAGAAGCAGATCCACAGCAGCGGCAGCAGCACACAGCAACTCGCGAAGACCAGACACAACAGCCGGGCGCGTCCTTGTTGGCTGAGGTCGCTGCTGCTGCGGCCGCAGAAATCTTCTTCTGCCGCGACCGCCATCCGCAGAGACAGCAATGCGGCCCGAGACAGCACCTGCTGCCCTGCCACCGCCACGTGGTTCCGTCGTCGGCTGCCGGTGCTGCTTCCGCTCTGCTGTCCCTTCATACTAGCAAACATCCCTTGCGCTTCCTGCTGCTGTAGTCGTTGCTCACCGGACGTCCTCAAATGCTGGAGTCGCTGCCCTGGCCGACCCCACACCATGTCTCTGTCTTGCTGCTGCTGCTGCTGCAATTCGATCTCTGCGCAGGCAGCATCTGCGTGAGGCTGCTGCGGCGCATTGCACGTCCCATCTTGCTGCTGCTGTAGCTGCGTTGCTGACGGCTCGCTCTGCTGCTGCGCGTGCCACCGCTGCAGCGGAAGCGTAGACACCCCACACTTGTCGGCGGCGCCTCTGGGCTCCTGCTCTCCGCGCAGCAGCAGCGCCGTCGACAGTCTTCGCGCATTCAAAAGGGCCGAGGGAGATAGACAAGCTGATGACGAAGGACCCTCGGCAGCAAATCGCGCCCGTGCTGCTGCGGAGAAGTCCGCTGCTGCTGCTGCAGGGAAGGCAGCAGAAGCTGCTGCAGCGGCTCCCCCGTCCACGCCTGAAGGGACGAAAACAGAAGAAGAAGCAGCAGCAGCAGATGCGGGTGTGTGCAGGTCTGAAAACGAAGTCGTCCTGCCGCTTTTCTGCCGCACTCCGCGGAGCCACCCTCCGGCGACAACAGCTGCTTCTTCTTCCTCGTCCTCCCTCTGCTGCTGCTGCAGCTGCAGCAGCAGCCGTTCTTCGACGGACGTGCTGATGCTGCTGCTGCGCCGATGTCCACACCACCACCGCCAGACGCCCGCAGCATTCCCCAGAATCTGCCGCACCTGTCCTTGCTGCTGCGCCTCTTCTGCTGCTGCTGCATCCGCTACGGCTGCTGCCGCCGCTCCGCCGGTAAAAACACCTCGTCCAGCAGGGGCCAGCGCCTGCCACTCCGCGCTGCTGTTGCACATTCCTCGTCGTCTGCGGCGGTGAGTTCCTGCGGCACCAAACTCAAGCGCAGCAGGCCACCGGGCTCCTGCTCCTGCGCCTCCTGCTGCTCTTCTCCTTCTCTGTGCTGCTCCTTCTGCAGCTAGCACGTCGTCGTCTCCGCGCTCCTCCTCTGCCGCATCTGCGCGACAGCAGGCAGCAGCGGAAAAGGAAGAAGACGAGGCCGCAGCTGCCGCGGCGGCGGCGGCCGCGGCGGCAGCAGCAGCGGAGGAAGAAGGATACGGCACCAGCAAGTTGTAAACGATGGAGACGGGAAGAACGAGGTAGAGCAGCAGCAGGACGCAGACAAGATCGCCATGCCACACCCAGCGCCGCAGCGCGGGGTGCAGCACATGCAGCAGCTCGAGCAGCAGCAGCTGCAGCATCCCGACGCAGACGGTGAAGGTAAACGCGAAGAGATGCTGTACCGAGGGACGCTTCTGCTGGTACTCGCGGAACAGATGCTTCGAGAAAAACCACGATGCACCCCAGAACAGACACACGTGGAAGGCAGCCACCACCACGACGCCGAACAAGACGCCCCACGGTGAAAACGAGAAAGGAAGCAGCCGCAGCAGCCCCATCGCCGCTGCGTCGGCGCTCCTCGCCCCCCCGGACGACCACCTCGGACCGACTCCTCCTGCTCCTCCCACTGCTGCTGCTGCGGTGTCTCCTGAAGCGGCTGCAGTAGCTGCCCCCCA
Organism: Sarcocystis neurona; assembly: GCA_000727475.1. NCBI lineage: Eukaryota > Apicomplexa > Conoidasida > Eucoccidiorida > Sarcocystidae > Sarcocystis > Sarcocystis neurona. Next base: position 2,099,750 of record KL647308.1, read on the forward strand.
GGCCGCAGCCAGCGCCACGCCTCGTGCGGCCGCTGCTGCTGTCGCGACTGCCGCCACTGCCACCCGATCAGCGCCTGCTGCAGCAGCTGTCGTTTCTCGCACTCCCGCTCCTCCTGCTCGTCCTCGGCCTGGCATCACTGCTGCTGCAGCCGGAGGCATCGCCGAAAAAACAGCAAGCCCGCGCTCTGCTGCGACGCCTTCCCGCCGGTCTGCTGCTTCTCCCCTTCCTGCTGCTGCTCTCCCGTCTTCGCACTGTCCTGCAGCGCCTTCTGCCGCCACTTCTGATTCCGCAGACGCTGCTGCTTCTGTTCCTCGCTCGCCTCCTGCGAGTTCACCGTCTGTCCCTCCTGCTCCTCCTGCTGGAGGCCGGGCTGCTGCTGCTGTTGTTATGCGTGTTGCTGCTGCTGCTTTAGGTGCCGCTGCTGCTGTAGCTGATGCTGCTGCTGTAGGTGCTGCTCCTGTTGCTGCAGACGCTGTCGCTGCCACGTTTGCTTTTGATGTTGCGGCGAACGCGACTGCTGCTTCAGTGGGTCCTGCCGCAGCACCACGAGCGGCAAAAGCACCTTCCCTGGGCAGCAGCCGCGCCTTCCTCCTCTTCCGCAATTTCCTGCCGAAAGCAAACATTTCGCAAGACGGGGGGAGGCGCCGGGACAAAGTCGGCGCCGTCGACTGGGGATAGACCTCGGGTGACACTCGCAGTGGAGCAGCAGGAGGAGAAACTGCTGCAGGAGCAGCAGCAACGCCACCAGCAGCAAATCCGGCGCCCTGAAGAGCAGATGCGCTTGCTGTTGCCAGCTGCTCACGTGCAGACGGAGCCGCATGCGCGTCGGCAGCACTAGCTGCTGCTGCCAACCTTTCTCGAACAAAACGAGGCGGAGAAGACACGTAAGACGAGGAGGAACAAGAAGGACAAGGTGGAGCAGCAGACCGGGGAGAATGTCCAGCCGAAGACACCGAGGGACAAGACGGGCGAGTCAGCAGAGGAGAGCCTCTACGTCGAAGACAGGAGAACGTTGGTGGTGCCCCAGGGTGTACAGACAGCGCAGCCGCAGCAGCGGGCGCTGCCGACGGCAAGCAGGGCGCTGACGACGGCGACTCGAACGCAGCCGGGCGCAAGGAAGGCGCTGCGGGCAGCGAGGGGAGCGCTGCCGACGGCGAAAAGGACGTTGTCGGCGGCAAGGCAGCCGCTGCCGACTGCGGGATGGGTGAGGGCACAAAAGAGGCTGCCGCCGGCGCAGGAGAGACGCGTGCTGCCGACGCCGGTCGACGTCCGGACGACGGAGGCGGAGAAACGCCATGCAGCGGCGACCGAGGCGGCGTCGACCGCGTCGAGCCCGCTGCCGACGGAGGGGTGGATGCCGAGGCGGGCAGCGGGAATGCCCCCGACTGCGGGGAAGACCGAAGAGGGACTGCCGACGGCGAAGGAGCCGCTGCCAGCAGAGGAAGTCGGGGAGCTGCCGACGGCACACAGGAAGATGCTGCTGAGGTCGGGAGAGGCGCTGCCGACAGCCGACGCGGCGAGGGTGCCGCCGACTGCGCACGAGGAGGCGCAGCCGACTGCAGCAGAGAGGGTGGCCGGCCCATTTCTACTCGAGACGACGGGGTCGCGGCGCTGACATAGTAGACGTGCTGCTGCATGGTTCCGGAAAGGCGGGGGCGGCCGACTGCAGAGGCAGACGCGGAAGCCCGACGGGCGGAAGAAGGGGGGGGGGCTGACGACGCCGCCGACGCCCGTGAAGCGACGACCGTGTGGGGGGGGAGCGCAGCCGACAACGGTGAAGACGAGGACAGCGACAACGCCAGCAGCTGGACAGAGCAACGCGCGCAGCCGACGGGAAGAGACGGGCAGGGGACCCTGCCGGTCGTGTGGCTTCGACGAAGAGGGAGCTGCCGACAGCACGCCAGGAGGCAGAAAGGACGGGGGACGGAGGAGGAGAACGCCCCGCCACACGACCGCGGAGCAGCAGCTGCTGTCGGCAGCGAGACGAGGAGGGGGACACAAAGGAGGCGGCGCAGCCGACTGCAAGAGGACGGCAGTGCCCGGTGCGAGGGGGCAGCAGCAGGAGCAGCCGACACCCGCAGCTGGCAAGCTCGCTGCTGGTCGTCAGCAGCACAGGCTGCTGCAACAACGCCTCCCCCACGAGGACGAACGTTCTGTGCTGTTGACAACACTGTGCTGCTCCTGTGGACCCCCTCTTCTTCACCCCTGCTCCCCACCAGCTGCTGCTGCTCTTCCTTGGGCCCCCGCGGCTTGGCTGCGGCTACGACTCTCCCTCTCCTTTTGCTGCTCCGCGCCTGGTCACAGCGGCACCGGCGAGCTCTGCAGAAGACAGTCACTCCTGCTGCTGCTGCTACGAGCGTCGCTGCTGGTGCGCAGTGGTTCGGTCTGCGCGCGCCACCGTCTCTCCGTCTCTGTATGGGGCAGCAGCTCTCGCAGAGAGACGGAAGTGGCGCGGCCCCTGTGGCCTGCCCCACACACGCTGCTGCTGTCGCGAGGAGGGGCTGTGGCCGCTGCGACGCCCGCTTCTGCTGCTGCTGCAGCTGCTATCACTACCCGTCCTGCTGGAAGTGTCGCTGGGGCTGCAGCGGCTCCTGCACGCGTTGCGCCGGCGCAGCTGCTGCTGCTGCTGTTGCTGCTGCAGACCCTGTAGCTGCAGCTGGTCTCGCGGCCGGGGCGCCCTTTGTGCAAGAAATGTTGCGGTGAAGCCCCGGTTGCAACACCGGCCCTTCAGACAAAGAGTGACAAAATGAGAGAGGTGTGGTCCTGCTGCTTCTGCTGAAGAAACTGCTGCGTCCTTGCCCCGCTCCTGCTGCGCGCGGGTGCTGGCACAGACGGTGCTGCGCGGAGGATAGCGTCCCTATGAGTCCAGCCCTCGTCGCCTCGTGCTGCTCTGCTCCTGCAGCTCCCGCTGCTGCTGCTGCTAAAACATATCTGCCGAAGGCTACATAGGAACCGCCGTCGAGGCGAGATAGCGGACGCTGCTAATGCTGCTGCGGCTACTGCTCGTGGCACCAGGGGGGTCTCGCTGCCTGCCTTTTGCATGCGCTGTCTGCTGCTCCTCTTGCTGCCTCTCTTTGTCGGCGTCCTGCCGCTGCGGCTGCCGTTTGCGTGTCTAGTACCTGACGGCGTAACCTGCAAGAATTCCTTCGGCATCTGCAGCAGCAGCACGAGGGGAGCGGCAAGTGGTCAGCACGCATGGTGTACGTACGCCGCGCAGCACTGCGCTCCTCCCTCATCGACGAAGGAGGATATTCTCCTGTTGGTCGTCTACGCAGAATACAGAGAGAGAACTGATGCGCAGCATGCGAAGAGAAAAAGCAAGAAACCAAATTACCTCGCCATGCGGGGTGCTGCTGCTGCTATTCCTGCTGTTGCGTATACTGCTGCTGTTGCTGTTCGTGCTGCTAGCGCCGCTCCTGTTGCTGATGCTGGGGCTGCTGCTGCTGTTGCCGCTGCTGCTGCTGTTGCTGCTGCTGACGTGCTGTTGCTGCTGCTGACGTGCTGTTGCTGACGCCGGTGCCGCTGGTGTAGCCGCCGCTGCTTCTGCGGAAACTGCTGCTCTTGTCACTGCTGGCACTGCTCCTGGCGCTGCTAATCTTTGACGTGCTGCGACTGTTACCAGGGTCGCACTGACGCGGCTGCTGTAGCCACTGCTGCTGTCGTCCGCGCTGCTGCGGCAGCTCGTCTTGCTGCTGCTGCTGCTTCTTACCCGCATGTAGGGCCGACAACTGCAGGTGCTGCTCTCCCGCCCTACGAGAAAATCCGTCCGGTGGCGACAAGGGCTGCCGAGACGGTTTTACTGCGTGAAGAGACCTTCTACGAGGCAGCTGTTATTGCTGCTGTTGCTGCTGCCGGTATTCTGCGGTTGGTGTTGCTGCTCCTCTGCGGTTGCCGCTGCCGCTGTCTGCTGCCGGTACACTGCTGTTATTCTGCGGTTGCTGGTGCTGCGGTTTTTCTACTGTTGGGGTATTGCTGCTTTTCTGCAGTTGCTGCTGCGGCTGCTGCTGCTGTCACAGTTGCACGTGCTGCCGCTCACGCACTTCCTCCTTCTAATGCGATTCTTGGCGCTGCTCCAGGGGTCTGCAAGTGCTGCTGCTGGCGCTGCTGCGGTGCGCGTGATTCCTCTTCTCGCACGACTCCCGCTGCTGCACCTGCTGCTGCTGCTCGTCCTCCTCCACTCCCGCCGCCCTTCCCGCGACGCTGCTGCTGAGGCCGATTCTGCCTGCTGCTGCTGCTCCGCCGCTACTGCTGCTTGAACGGCAGCGACATAACTGCTGCTGTACGCGCTTCCTCACGGCGGCCCTGCTGTTGAGATGCTGCTGTACGTTGCGTCTTCGCAGGGAATCCCTGCGTTGCTTGCGCTGCTGTCAGCAGCAGCAGCACATGCAGCGCCGCCCGCCCACGGGGAGGAAGAGGTAGGAGGTGCAGGACCAGCCCAGGACACGCGAAGCAGCAGCGCCTGAGGAGGTCACGCCAGGTGTTAGCGATACAAAGTAGCAGTCGCTGCTGTAGAATATACATATGTATAGTTTCACTCTTCGAGAGCAGCAGCAGGGACAGCCCAGCAGAGGCAGCTGGGGCACGCGCGCGCGCGCAGGAGAGCGCGGCGCGAGCGGCGAGGCAGGGGCGGCAGCAGGAGAGCCACCGCAGAGAAGAATATGAAGAAGCGAAAACTACGAGTGAGAAGAAGCCTTTCCTGATGTGCGTCGCTGGCTTGCCATCCGTGAAGACAGAAGAAAGTGCCGCCACTCCTCACGCGCCACGCAGAAAGGAGATCCTTTTCTCTTTTTGCTGCGGTGTGGCTGCTGCGGCGATGCCGGCGCTGCTGCTGCTGCTGCTGCCGCGCCGTCGCCGCCGCGCGGCGGTGCGGTGCCCGGCGGCGTAGACGCTGCTGGCAAAAGAGGAGCCCATGTGAGTCTCCCATTCACGCATGTCCATCAAAATGCGCAGCCGCGGCAGCCACGAAGAAGCAGAAAAACAAGAAATACGGAAAGACGGCCAAGTCCTCCGTGGAGGAGGGCGCGCAGGACGCGGCAGCAGCCGCACAGCTGGCAGCAGCACTTCCTACACACACACACACACACACACGCACTGCCTTCTGACAGGAGGTGGGGACCTGCGCAGGGGAAGAGAACGAGTAGACGCTCCGGTGAGATGGGGACAGAAAGAGGGGTAATTTAAATAGGAACGCCTCGGAAAGAGCCCCTGCGCTATCTTCGCTCCGTCACACCTCCGCGAAAGATTGCTTCCTCTTCTTCAGGCAACGCAGCGTCGGACCCTGCTGGTACTGCTCAAACGACTGCTATTGCTACTGCTGATGCTGCTGTTGCTGCTGCCGTTGCTCGTGCTGGTGCTCTTGCAGTTGCTGCTGCCCCTGCAGCTACACCAGCCCCCGGTCCTGCCGCCTCTCCCTCTCCTCCTGCTGCCGCGGCTGCGCCTCCGCCTGCTGTCCCTGCCGCGGTCCTTGCTGCTGTCGTTCCTCGCAGTGCTGCTCGTTCCGCGGCGTGTAGCAGCGCAGCTTGTTACGGGCCGCTTGCTGCCGCCGTGCGAGGACAACCGTTCTGTATGCTTGAGTACAACTGCTGCTCGGGGCAAGTACCACGAACACAGCTGCCCCGTGTAGCCAGGCAGCTGCCGTGCTGCTGCTGGTGTGGCTGTGTCCTGAAGCGGGTGGGTAGCTGCTCCTACTAGTCTGCCTCCCGTGGTGCTACTGCGCGCGCGGTGACACCAATCACGCCGACCCTGTCGTGGCCGGGTCCAGGTGCTGCTGCTGCCGCTGGCGTATTGTGTGTGATTCTTCACCTCCGCTATCTGCTGGCACGCTGCCGTCACTCTCCTTCGCGCCTGCTGGAAGTGCTGCTACACCTGTCGTTGCTGCTGCTGGTGGTGTTGCAGCAGCTGCTGCTGCTGTATCGTTCCTGTTGCCCCTACTGCTGGTGCCACTGGTGTCCGTCTGTGCCTCATCGTCGGGGCTCTTTCATCTGCTGCCGTTGCTGCTGCCGACTTGCTGCAGATCTGGTGTGTACTGTGTGCGTCTACGAGTGCGTCCGACGGCGCCCCGCCTGTTCGAGGACAGTTCTTGCCGTTACTGATGCGCCCTGAATACAGATGCCGGTGCTACATTCCTGGAGACCTGGTGTGTGTGCGTGTGCGTCTACAAGTGTGTGCGACGGCGCCCCGGGTGTTGGAGGACAAGTCTTGCTGTTGCTGCTGCGCCCGTAGTACAGGTGCAAGTGCTACGGGCGCCAGGGTCCTCGGTCGACTCTTGCGTCGGACCTCGCATCGCAGCCCCGGCAGCGGCTGCTTCTCGTGCCTCGTACGTTGGGGTTCCCCTGCTGAGCTTCGTGTGCATCATCGGTTAGCAGGTGAACATCTTCCTGAGTTGCTTCGTGCTCCATCTGCTGTTGACGCTGCCTCTTTGGACCACGACATCTGCTGGCCGTCCAATCGTTCGCGTTCGTGTTGTTGCTGCTCTGCTGCCTCTCCTCTTCCTCTTCTCAACACGGCTGCTTGCATGGGCGTTCCGCGGCAGGAGGAAAACCTGCAGAAGCCACAGCCTTCAACACGTTTTACCACGACTGCTGCTCCTGCAGCTGCTGCTGTGCACCCTAGGTACTCCTGCTGCGCCACTAGTGCTAGAACGCCACCGCTGAGTACGTCCCCTCCCTCTGCTGCTGTCGTCGAGCAGGAGCAGAAGTCGGCTTAAGGACGCAGTAGAACTGCTACCACTGGAAGATGCTGCCACCAGGTGGCATGTAGTAGCGACATAGCCTGAGAAGACTCGTGGAGTTGCTGTCGCTGCTCGAGGTCTTAGACGTGCTGCCGCTGTTGCAGCTGCTGGTGCTCCTGTAGGTGCTGCAATCCCTGGTGGCGCACTGCCACCTCGTAAACAGTCCCCGTTGACGCACCTAATGCGCCTGCTGTTTCTACTGCCGCTGTTTCACGGATGTGAGGTTGCTGCTGCTGCCGCTACGGCGGGGTCGACGGGCGTAGTGCTGCCGTTCCTTCTCTTTTACAATCCTTCCTGCTGGTGGTGGTGCTGCTGCTGCTCCTGCTCCTAGAAAGACGCCACCTGCTTGTGTGTCTGTATCGAGGCGTACCGATACATCCCCACGTTCTGGCTGTCACATCCCGTAAAATAGATGCGCACGGACGCAGCCAGATGCTTCTTTCCTGCCCACGGTCGAGGGCCAGGCGTCCACGAGTATGTCTCTCCAGATTTACTTCTTGCAGTCGCCCGCCCGTATACTACCACAGTGCGTTTGGCAAGTACAGCATTTGTCGAGTGACATGCAGGGCCCGTCTTCAACCCAGACAATGGCTCACCTACGTTATTATGCCTAAGTGCCCAGAGAGAGAGACAGAGATAGAGACGTGTAAATATCTATTTGTCTATTCAGGAATTTGAAACGGGTTTCCATTTGCGTACTCGGAATGTAGGGTGTCTACTTATCTCACGCGATTTTAGTCTACTGCGCTCAGGTACCTGCCAAGCTGCGTGCGCGAAGAAGCACATACCCATTGTACACATACATGTGTAAGCATGCATTTCGTAGATGTTGACATGTCCACTTGAATCCCTCACTCTTGGACCCACACCACTTGACGTGGCTATAGGTTAGAACAACTGTATTTGTTCGTCTGCACCGGCGCAGTTGTATGTACACGTGAATTCCTTCTCTGCAGACGTCAGTGACTGTGTGGGCACTTCGTGTGGACGCCAGCATGTCTAGATCTGTCACTTCAAAGCTGCACACATGTGATGACAAGCATCAACAAAGTACCACTCAAATTGTAAAATACCTGTAGACACCCTCTTCGCCAATAAGAATATAACCTGCGTATACGCAAATGCATATATATATATATATGTGTATACTCGCCACGGCATTTATGTATGTTTATATAGGTATATATATATATATATGTATGTACATGAGCATCCAGAATAAATATGCCTACATCTTCGTATGCGTCACAAATACATCACCCTCTCGTTTCTCCGCCTGGATACACGTCGAGATATGTGTCCTCATGCATACAGAAAAGAAGTGTGGCTTCGGGAAGCTCACGTGCGTCTCCTGGCAAATGCTGCTATACCCTCTTCTGTGCTGAACAGACCCCTAGCACAGGTGTAAAGCTGTACTGGAGTTTTCCCGCCTGTCCACTTGTAAGCAGACAATAGCAGCACCTCCATCTGGCTCTGTGCACATCTTCGCGTGCACCATACACATATATATATATATTGAGAGAGAGAGAGAGGATGTGGCCTCGATGACCCTGCCTTGCTGTGGTCTATTCCTCTGTGCACACGTGCACGTATACACACACCTAAATACACGTGTGGAGTGCTGCAGGGAAGATATGCCGGGTGACAGCAGCAACGACGGTGCGTATAACGGGGGAAGCAAAACATGCAGTGATCCAGTAGCAGATGCCCAGCTGCCCAGCGCTCCATTCCTGAGACAGCGTAACTTTTTGGTGTTACGCTTTGTGAGCCAGTTGTCGAAGGCATACAGAAGACTTCGAGAATAAGGGCGGGAGCAGACGAGGAGGGCAAGTCGCTCCCGCAGGGGCCCTCTCCTCTAGCTACTCCTTCTCTCGAACGCAGAGGCTGCTGCTGCTTCTTCAGCGGATGCTCCTCTCAGTCTTGCGTTGGTGCACACGCTTCTCCTCTCCGTGATCCTTCTTCCCTTTAGGCTCCCGCTGCTGGTGATGCTGCGGCCGCTTCAGCTGTCGGATACGGCAGCCTCTCGTACGTGCTACAGCCTCGGTCTTTTCAAGCCCTGCTGTCGCTGCAGCGGCTTCGAGCGAGCCATCTTCCGGGTACTGGATGTATGCATACGTGCATATACATATATATATATATATATATGTATATGTGCACGTAGTACTACACAACCGAACACGGATGCATACACATGCCGATGCTGCCAAGTACATAATGTAAATAAACAGCGGTGCGCGGAAAGATCCTCCTTGCGTATACATGTTGAGAGACACAGGTATACACATCTACGCACGCACACGTATAAATATAAGCGTGGAGTCTTGCTTAGAAAAATGTGTCCAGACAGCATCTACGCACGTGGTATTATTGTTCAGTCATATCTTTCTGATGGTCGCTTACGAGGACAAAAACACACAGTGTATAGACGCAGCGTCGCTCTTCATGTACGCTTTCCGACGCGTATACTTCGTGTGTAGGCACCCGTGTGCGCACCCTCATACAGTCTCCTCTTTGCTTATGCGACTACTGTATGTGTATATATTTTTAGGCATGTGTACGAATATTCTTGCACGGCCTGGTGCCTGAACGTCCCTTACAGTTCACCTCTGTGTGTGCGTGTTCGTATGCGCTATGCTTTCCAACCGTGCTACATACGTCCACGTGTCTATCTACATGCACCACTGGGTTTTCCTAAGTATCCGCCTCCTAGTATTACGTCGTGCTACGAGTGAGTGCTGACGCGCTGCCGACGCTACCGCCCAGCGACAAACTCATGGTGTCAAGTAAGGACTACTGCCGGTCCCGCAATACATACAGTCTGTAAAAGGACGACGATGTGCCACACACAAAGAGATGAGTACGTACACATATGCATTTTGTCCTTTAGCAACGTATGTCCCTGGAGCGGCGTCTTCCTAGGATACGTACACCAAGATGTCTTCGCAGACACGTCCACCGACGGGCTTGGGTGTGTGTGACTACGCTGTGCCTGCGTCTGTGTCTGTGTGTTTGTTCATTTCCTTTTCTGTAGTCCCTTTCTATACGTAAGCGTAAATCCCTACACTTCCCCGTATCCACACATCTATCGCATACGATTCTGTGCGTATACACAAGTCTGCGGGCCTACATAGGTGTACGTTTACACGCACACACGCCGGACTGCTGTGTGATTCTGTGTCTTCTACGTGCGCAGAGACAGCTTTATGTTTACTTCGTCAAGGATGTACACTACAGGGTACAGTTCCACAAAACGGTATACTAGCAAATACAAGGATGCCTATGCCCCACCAAGCGACGTAGGCAGCGAACTAGGACGTGTTCGGCCACTCCTCTACAGAAATTTCTTTACCAGCATCCGCACCCGTACGCACTGACGCTTGACGTCATGTCGCAGCGACGACACGTAGAACGAGAACACTGTCAGCCGTACGTAGAGAATTTCCCAGGACACGAGGTGGAAGGCCTGCCGCAACAGCTTTTCTGTCCTGCCGGCGAGTTGCCGGCTTAACTACCACCGCGAAGTCGTTCCGCTGCTTGACGCGTAGCTCTGCCAGTCCTAAAATCATGCGTCTAGCCGTCAAATTTCGGTTACATGCGTTTCTCACACAAGGACACTACTACTATTATAGAGGAGTGCAGCTTAATATGGAAACAGGCTGCTGTCTGTGTGTGTGCACCTAGGTAACGCGGTGCGAACAGGTATATATATATATATATATGAACATGCGCTTACACCTTATACATTCCTCAGTGCAGATGTGTACTCGTGTATGTATCAGGTGGGATGCACATTCACATGCATATACTGTATATATACATGTATATGTAGTGCTAACACAAAAAGGTATACGTATGTATATGTATATATATAGCCCACATCATATACATATATATACATATATATATATATATTTAGTGGTAGCACACGAAGATACATATATATATATATATATATATATACGTATGTGCATGTACTTAAAGCTGTCTGTTCGCACATGTGTATTTCTGTAGACCTAAATATATGTATTTAAGAAAATATCTACGTACACACGAAAAAAGTGTAGGCCACATGTGTACATTTACTGACTCACATACATATATATATACATACATATATTTGCGTGCACGAAGAGGGGCACATCGCGGCATCGCGGCAAGAATAGTTTACAGGGCCTAGGTATGTGTAGGAAGGCGGTTTGGTAACGGAGCTTTTACGTTTGCATACGAATCACTACATAGTAAGTTTTCCAACGTACCGATCTGTCTTCTAAATCATACGTGCGTGCATACACGGATACATATATCAAACACATACATACACATACAAGCGCCGACTGGTCTCGGTGTCACTCTGACTGAAGCGACGCCTCTAGCTGCGCGCCGACACGCGGAGTTTGTTGGCCAGCACATCCCCATGTACCTAGGACCTTCGCGCTTGGCTCGCACGTACGCGTGTCTGGCTTTTCTAATACATGGATTCGACAGCGACAGTATGCTGGTAGTACGGAAGGCGTACGCGTACTCCTGATTAAACCTACACGCGTGCGCACAGGTGTACAAGCATATTCACGTGCATTATGCCGGTATATGTGTATACAAACGGGCACGTGAACAACTACGTACACGTGGGTCTGCACAGATACAAATATTATAAATATGTATGTATATATATATATATATGTGCACATACACGTATATACACACATTTAGCTCTAGATAAACACGTAGGTGCGAGAACTACGTACACATATTTACCTACGTATCCCGTTACACATACCTACGTGGGAAACTCTGTATATATACGTAGCAACTGAGTTCGCATACGTCTGTTCGTAGACGTACAATTAGAGAGAGCTACGTAGACAATATATATGCATGTATGTATATATATATATATGTTTGCCTGCGTATATACATGTGTGTGTACGGTTTCTCGGAACTGTGGAGATATGCCGAGGGAATCTCTGTATACACGTGGGTATCGCTATTCAGCTCGACATTTATACAGATCAGTAGTTCCCCCTACTTTGCCACCGCAAGTCGGAACTGCGGCCTGCGGTGGGCACTCCACTGCAACGAAGAGCAGCGACACCTGCTTGTGTGCAAGGGCGGGAATAGAGCCGCGATTCCCAGGCCGGGGCGAATGCCGAGAAATCGACAGAGATATCCCCAAAGTACGTCCAAATTTATTTATCCACGACCTACGCATCCTACTCTGCTAGGAGAGCTACGGAAGCGCCTATGCGAGCCAAAGCGGATACAAGTGTGGACGGCGCCCGTCTCCGTCAATAAGGTGTGGACGCGTGTGAGGACTAGTGACAGTTCTTTGAACAGACAAAGGTGCAACAAACGCAAATGTTGAACCCACGCGCGCGAACATCTCTGACTAATGAATGCCGCAGGCAGAAAACTCCCCAAGCAGAGCCACCAGCTGCACACGTTTGGGCGCAGAGGTGCACATACACAAAAAACGACACTTGTGCGTGTCTTTTTGAAAAGAGGGCGGAGGTGCGCCACACAGACGTACAGGCAGACACACAGAGCGGTACGGGTATACCCACAACCTGACGCGTCCAGGCGCCTCAGGGGGGGCCGTGGTGTTGTGTGTTGACTTTTCTGGCTTATTGGAATGGAGACGGAGGTATTGGAGCAGTTTTGCAGCGTGAGCTCCATGGTCCCTGTTCCCTCGGCAGCTGTTCCCCCAGGTAGAGAAAGGCCAACAGAACGTATCAACCTGCAGAGCTCCTAACCTTTCCTCCTCCCCTCAGTTTGCAGGGAGTCACCGCGCGTAACACTGTTGTGTAGAGCTTTTTACACAGTTACATACGTAGGCATTTCTTGGTTGGATAGATACCTCCACACATACGCAAACGCACTCATACGTAGAGAGTGGGAGAGGAAGAAATTTGTGGATATTCAAACGACTGCACTACCTTTGCAAAAAAGTACACACAGAAGGCGAGACACTCTTCACACCAAAGCGACCATCAGTGTGCAGCGGAGTGTCTGTGCGTGTGTGTGCGCATGATTTGTTCTTCGGATACAGCCACTCGCGCCGTTGGCGACCGAGACAGGTAGATCTCGCTCTTTGCTGCTGCTGGTATGGGCGCACCCGTCGTTCTTTATTCCCCTATTGTTCGCGGTGGTAGCGAAGCTGCTCAAGTCGCTGCTGCGACATCTTCCTCGCCTTCGCCGTCACACACCAACAGCCGCAGCGTCTTCGTAGCCGCAGCAAAGCAGCTCTCGTAGTTCTGTACTGATATCCTCTGCCCCCTGCACTTGTATCACGGGTTCAGTCGATCTCTTCACCTGACCTCTTTGCTGCTGCTGTTGCAGATGACCCCCTTGCCCCTGTTGCTGTTGCCACTCCTCCCTTCCCTGTTGCTGCGGCAGCACACGCTGTTGCTGCTTCCCCTCGTGGATTGTTGGTGTTCCCTGCTGTTGGCGGTCCCTCCTCCCCGCTACGGCGGCTTTTGCTCCTCTCTCGCCCCGTGGTTCACCTGTTGCTGCTGATTTACTTCCTGTCACTTTTGGAGGAACTCCGGCCTCCCCCCCCTTGGTGGCTACTGCTCCCATCTCAAAAAAAGCTGCTGCGCCTTGTGTGCCCTCCGCACAAACAGCAGCTGCTGTCGCTACTTCTGCGTCTGTTGACCTGCTGCCGAATTCGTCATATCGAAGTTTCATTTCTATCTGTTCTCTCTGAAGCCTGTCCCCTAAGCTTGCCCCTTCCCCTCTTCGGCTGCTTCTGCTTGTTCCGTTGCTGCGCCCGCTGCTGTTGTTGCTGCTGGCGGTGCTGCCGCCGCTACTGGACCCTCCCCACTCTCGCACAGCAGCGAGAAGCAGCGCAGCAGCGACGAAGGCAGCACCGCTGCCTCCTACGCCTCCGCCGGCTCCTGCCAACCAGTCGCTAGCAGCAGCTGCAGGAAGCGACAGCAGCGACCAAAGGGCTACGAGCAAAGGCGAGGGCAGCAGCAACAGCGAGAGCTGCAGCAGCAGCGTGTGGAGCGCCTGGCAGCAGCAGACGAGGAGCAACAGCAGCAGCAACGGCAGCGGAGGCAGCTGCGCAGGAAACACTTCTAGTCTTGCAGCATGCAGTAGCACCACCGGACCCCACAAACAGCAAAACGTCATACACCCCATGACTCCCACAGTCAAAAAGACGAACGACAACGGCTGGTCGGAGCGCCCGCCGAGCAGCCAGCTTTTATAGAGGACCTCATACAGAGCAGCAGCAGCAGCAGCTAGCACGGCTAACGCTACTCCACTTGGCGAGCGAGGTTCTCCTTCGTTGTGATAGGCGATCAAAGCAACTCCTATCAGTCCAAGCAAAACTGCCACCACCTGCTGCAGGCAGTCTGGCAGACGGCGTCCCGTCTCTGTCTCCTGTTCCTCTTCGTGATCTCTTCCTACATCTTCTTCTCCTTCTTCTACCTCCTCCTCTTCGACCTGCATCGCGTGACGCAGCCTCTGCTCCTCCTGCTGCCACTCCGCTTCCCATTCTGGCTCCCGATACCACCCGACGAGATCACTCTGCCGATGCTGCTTCCATTCGTTTCTCTCCGCCTGAAACTCCTGCTCCAGGTCGTCCTCCTCCTGATGCCTGGGTCGCTGCTGCTGGGGGACTACCTGCTGCTCCAGCACACTGTAGCTTCGCTGCTGACGGCGCCGGACGCCCTGCGTCTCTCGCCGCTGCTTCGGCTGCTTCGAGCTCTCCAGCGCCCCGAGGTGGAGCTGCTGCACTGGAGTCTCCCTCGGGTCTTGCTGGTGTTGCTGTTGCTGTTGCTGCTGCTGCTTCCGCTGCAGCTCACTCTCTTCTTCTTCCGCTTCTTCTTCCGCCTCTTCTTCCGCTTCTTCTTCTTCCGCTTCTTCTTCTTCCGCTTCTTCGGCTTTTTCCTCTTCTCGGACGGACACGAGAGCCGCAAAGAGAAGCACGAACAAAGGATTGACGTTGAAAATAGCAGTGACGCTACCTACACTCATCCCGTCTTTCCCTATGGCTAGCGTCCACGCCCACGCCTGAAGAAGCGAGAGCAAACACAAGATAAAGCATGCGCGCAGCAACAGCTGCAAGCTCACATACCCCAGCTCCTCTTCCACGAACCAGCGCAGCAAAGAAATGACGTCCCTCCCACAGCAGACACGTCTTGCTGTTGCTTCCAGAATCCTCATCCACAGCTGCTCCTCCTCCTTCTCCCACAGCTGCAGCGCCACTCGCTGCTGCCACTGCTCTTCCTCCGTCTCTTGGCGCCATTGATGCCGCTCCTCCTCCTGCTGCAGCTGCTGTAAAGAACACAGAGGAGCCGGCAGAGAAAGATGTCTATGCTGCTGCTCCTGCGTCGAAGAGGATGAAGAGGAGCCAGCCTCTGCTGACGGTGTTGTGGAACAACGACGGGTCCTGGAGAACCGAGAGGGGTAGAGGCATGAAAACGCTTCTTCTTCTGCTGCAGATAAAGTAGGGCATTCACCGCCTGCGGCACTGGGCGCGAGGACCTCCGTTCTTGTGTTTGCTGTCCCCCAGGACCCGCCTGCTTTCTGCGTGAGTGCTGCTGCTGCTGCTGGTGAGCTTGCTGCTGTTCTTGTCTCGGCTTCCGAGCGCTTCCGCGCCACTGCAGTATTGCTGAGGGCTCCCGCTCTAGTCTCCGCTGGTGTGCTTCCTCCTGCCACTTGACGACCTGCGGCTGCCCTTCCTCGTGCTGTCCCTCCAGCAGCAGATGTGCCAGCATCTGTGAAGGATGACCTTTTGCCAATGCAGCAGGGCGCTGCTGGCAGGTGTGCTGCAGCCGGCTCTGAGGTTTCTGCTGTTGCTGCTAGGCCAGTCGAAAAAGGCCACCTGTTGCAGTCCCACCAGCAGCAAGCTGATACACTAGACGCCTCCAGGGAAGCGGGAATAGAAGACGAAGGAGAAGGGAGCGACGAGGAACCTGTGGTATCTTGTGAGAAATTCGTGTCCCTCCTCGTCCCAAGTAGCGGCTGGTGCAGCTGGCTGTCTACAGGCTGGCGGGGCTCCCGTTTCTGCTGTTCATACTCCTCGTGTGGAGAGCTGGTCGCTTCCTGCTGCTGGAGCTGCTGCCATCCCTGAATCTGCCCCAGCGTTCCCTGCCCCCCCTCGCATTGCTGCTGGTGCTGCTGTTGCTTTTCTGGTGGGTGCTGCTGCTGCTGTCGCTTGCTGCGGGAGGAGATGGCAGCAATGGCGCAGAATAGAAAGGCTGTTTGAAAGCTCTGCGCCAGCCACGAGAAGAAGAAAGGCACGTGAAGCGTCACGACTTTCACGGGGCTGCAGGTGGAAGCAGCAGCAGCAGGAAAGCACTCACAAGCAGGTGCAACAGCTGCCCCGTCTTGATTCTGCTCGGCACGACTGTTGCCTCGCCAAAAGTCTGCTTGCTCTCCGCGCAGACCGCCTCGTCTCTCCCGCATCCCCGGCAGCTGCTGCTTCTGCTGCTGCGGTTTCTTCTGTTGCTGCTGGTGCTGCTGGGGCTGTCGCTGCTGCTGCTGGCAGTTCTGTTGTTGCTGGTCGAATTGTCGTTGGGGGGGGCAGGGAAGGAATCGCGCAGCATCAGGGACCGAAGAAAAAGCAGCACTTGCTCTTCCTGTTTTATCCTCAGGGGAACACGTAGGAACACCGGCTTGCAGTATTTCGTGCCTCTGCAGCAGCTGCTCCTGCTGCAGGAGGCGCGATACCCCCCCGCTAATCAGGTACAGAAAAGTGTTCACCAGGCAGCAGAGCAGCCCAAAGAGCAGAGAAGTAGTAACGCTCTGCTCCGATCTCCCGCTACTTCTCATGCTGCTTCCCGCAGCAGTAGCAGCAGCAGCACGAGAGGCGTCGTCCCGTCCGGACGCGGCAGCAGCAGCAGAAACCGAAGCAGCAAGACATTCATCAATGTGGAATCTACCCAGAGGTGTCGGCAGCAGAGGCTCTTCAAACAGAGTTCTGCATAGATCGCTGTTAAAGTGCGTTCTACTGTAGAGGACTGTTCTCCCCCCCCGACACTCGCAGGTGCTAGTTACTACTCCTGCTGTCGCACCGTCTCCTGGTATTGCTCCTTCTCCCCTTTGTGCTGCTGCTGCTGCTGCTTGGACTGATCCTCCTTCTCCTTCTGCTCTCGTCAGCTGCCAGCGCTCTGCTCCTGGTGCGGCTTGCCGAGCCGCTGACGGTGTGTCGGCTACGGGACTTGCTGCAGCGAAACACCCCTCGCTGCGTCGTCCCACGACAGACGGAAACAGTGAGTTCTCTTGCCGCTGTATCAGCTGCTGTTGAGGCTTCAGCTGGTGGTACTGCTGCCGTTCCATCCTTGGAGCAAAGCAAGGGCGCGGAGCAGGAGCGACTCCACAGCCAAGGGTCGCTGCCGCTACTACTGCTGTTGCATCTGCGGAGGCGTTAACAAGCTGACGGGAATCTCTTCTGCATTGCCTCCCGCTTCCATCTCCTCCCCTTCTGTTGCCGCCGTTAACTCCCCACCTGTCGCTCTTGCTGTAGTCTCCTTCGTTACGACCGCTGCCCTTGCTCTCTCTGTCTCCCGCGCCTCCTCGGCTGCCCCTGCTGTCTCCTTCATCCCCGTCTCTTCTCCGGCTGCTTCTGTTCCCTGTCCTGCTGCTGTTGCTGCCGCTGCTACAGCCGCTGCCGCGGCTAGTGCCTGCTCCGCTGCTGTTGCTCGTCGTTTCGACATTTTCGTCGCCGGTGCTGTGACGGGCCATGCCGAGCCGCTGCAGCCTTTCTTCAGAGTCTTCCCTACCCGTGTGTGCACTTGTGCTGGACCTCCTGCTGTTGCTGCTTTGCGCTTGCGCTGCCCTTCCGAGCGGTGCCGCCCCTCTTAACTGCTTCTCGTGCTGCTCGTGTTGTTCGTGCTCCAGCTGTCCCTGCTGCGCCTGCTGCAGCTATTTCTGCTGCTGCTGTTGATTTGCCTGCGCTAATCGAAGAATAGCGCAAAAGCCAGCGTTTCTCGAGTGACGAAAAACGTGCACGGCACCCGCTGGAAGGTCCTTCTGTTGCTGTTCTTGCCGGTGGTGCTGCAGATGATCCGCTGCCCTGAAGCTCTCCTGCGGGTGCCTCTGCAGTACAACTCCGTATCTAAGCCGGATGCTGCTGCAGCCGCAGTCTCTGCCGCTGCTGCTGTCACTACAAAAACACGCCTTCCTCCTGCTTCTGGGGGCTGTCGGCTTGCAAAACGCATGGTTGTTGCTGTCGTGCTCCTGCCGCCGTTACTGCGCGAAACGAGAAAGAAATATCAATGTTGCTATGCTTGCTGCTGCTGCATCGGTACATGACCAGTTGCTGTTGCTGCTGCCACTGCTGCGGGGACGGCCAGAACTTCTGACACTGTTGCTCGTGCTGGCGCTGCCTGCTGCGACGGTGGGTCTACGTACAGTCAAGTTCTCGGTCATTCTCCCGCATCTGCTGCTCTGGCTTCGCTGTTGTTCGAAACTATCTACTTTGTCTCGTGCTCTGTTGTTGCTTCTGAGCGGTACGATGCTGCCTTGCTGTGGCTGCTCCTTTCCGTGCTGTTACTGGTGCTGCCGATCCTCCTGCTGTTGCCTCGCAGCAGCAGGCCCGTGACCGCAGCAAGTAGCGCACCCCTGTCGTTGCTGTAGCGCTTCAGCTCACAGAAACTTCAGCAGCAGCAGAGCACAGGCAGTAACACAGCAGCACCAACGGCACAGCAGGGGCAGCAGCGACAGCGGAGTTCTTGCTTCTTGCTCGCAAATAGATTTTCCTGTGTGACCTGGTGCTGTGCTTTCTTCAAGCGGCACTGCAAAAAGGATGTCTGCGCTACTAGTTCTTCGTCAGCAAAAGCAGCAGCTGTTCCGGTAGCATCAGCAGCAGCAGGGCAAGAAGCAGTAGAACAACAGTAGCAGGGGAACAACAGCAACAGCACACAGAAAGACAGCAGTAGTTGTAGCAGTAGCATCGGAAACAGGAGCTGCAGAGACAAAATGAGAAGCAACAGCAGTAATGGAGGCACCAACGGCACGAATACTTGTGCAGCAGCAGAGTGATCAACGGCAACCGCAGTAGCAGCAGCAGCACGAGTGGCAGCCACAGGTGTACGAGCATTCAGGAGGGAAGGCGAAAGTACTTGGGAAGGAAGGGAAAAGACGGGAATCCGGGATCAGCGGCAGAACACGCGAGACGTTGGTTTTTAAGTTTTGTCCCATTCGTGGTAAAAGCTCTCAACGCTTGGAGAGTGACTGTCTTCCGTTTTTCTCCCTTCTTCCCGTCAGCAATGTTTCTGTAAAAGCGTACCCGTACATACATGTATGTATATATATATATATGTACACGTGTATGCGGGTGTGTTTGTATTCGATTGTGCGCACACGTGAGTAAGGATTGTGGTAAGTGCGCACAGATGTGCGTCAGTTTCGTTTTTCATTTTTATGTAAAGAAGCATATATATACATAAACAAATCTGTAACGCTGTTTATATGTTGCACAAGTGTGTGTGTGTGTGTCATTTTTCACATATGTGGATGAATAGGTAGACAGATTCATGCAGGTGTAAAGGAGCCCGCTTTCAAGAGTTCTACAAGTATACATACACAACTACGTACCTGCACACATGCATATATTCGTGTCAGGTGGTGTCAATCTGCCTACACATACATCTGTCTGCAGACGCGTGCGTGGGCCCGTACATATTGAAGGAGATGTATCAAGGGCTGTCTATATTGTTGAAGACTCAGTACATAAGTATAGATTGATAAAAGAGTCCTCTGAAGATGTCAGTATACAAGAAGAGTGATTGACGGATACGTACAAGGTTGTCTACACGTACCTTTACAGGAATGTAAAATTGCCTTCAACTGAGAACTCGATTGTTTGCAGGCAAATCTAAGGCAGTGCGCACAGTAAGAATTAGAGGACCTACCTTGATAGATATAAAGATATACATATGCATATGTCAAGTGTATGTACGTGTCTAGATGCAGACACCGCAGTCACGTGTGCCTCTTAGCTGTTGAGGAAATCAAAGTAGATGTCAATTTGAGACTGGCAAGTGAGGCATCCTGTAATTCGCAGCTATTCCGCCAGTGTTCTCCCACTGCAAAAGTGAGAGAGTCTTTTCGCTCTTCCACCGCAGCCTCCGCATCTCGGGTGGTGGTGTAGACGGTGTCCAGCCTTCCGTCGTAAAGCAGACCACGTCGGTAAAGGGATGAAAAGGCGTGTCTCCTCTTCCGTTCTGTCCCCTCGTTTCCGTTATGTCCTCTCCTTGCTTTATCAGTTCAGAGCGCAGCACGGGCACGCAGCGCAACTTCGTAAGGCAGTGGTGCACGACGGAGTCAGGTGGTGGTCCGTTGACGCCGCAGGCTTTTTAGGACGAGAAGCGTCCTCGTCTTTGCGGCGCACTAAGGCTCTTTTCACCGGCTAAAGACAAAAGCGCACGCATCTCTTTTTTTCGGAAGAGTTGTCTCTTTGCACGAAAGGCTGGTACACTGCAGCAGTGAAGAAAAACACGGCTGGGCGGCGGATGCTGCCGTTGTGCGTATCCGCGGGGGTGGGCGATAGGGGTGGCTGCTAGCTGCACCAGGCAGGCGCATGAGCAGTAGGATGGGAGAGCCTTCAGCTGATAGAGACGGAAGAAACGAGTAAAAGTGTCACCAAGAGACCTAAATGCAGATATTATTTTCTCGAGGAGGCAAAGGAGAAATGGGAGAACGAAGACCGGTAGGTGGTGGATGAGAACATGACCAAGGCCTTCGAGACAGGCCGCGTTGTTCTTGCAGATGGCCCTCAAGAGGGCTCTTACTACGAAGAAACAAGAAATCAGGCTCTTCTAAAGAAAAGACACAACGTAGATCTGAAGATCGAAGAGAAGAAAACCTGGTCCGAGACAGCAGCAGTTCAGCGCGCACTGATGAGCAAGTGCAGGTGACCTCAACTGCTGCGATAGAAGCGGCGCGGCAGCACGCGAAGCGGCACCAACAAAACGAGTAACCCCAGCGGCAGGAGCAGGAGAAGCACCACCTACACCAGGAATAGCAGTAGCAGAAGCAGCAACATCTAAAGGTGGTACTGGAGGGGGAGGAGGGTGACCAGCAACGCAGCACCGGCGGCCGCCGCAGAGGCACAAGTAAGAGGAGCAGCAGCCAAAGGAGCAGTAACAGCTCCAAACTAACAGCAGCAGAGGAAGACGCGCGAAGGGGTGGCTCCGCAGAAGCGATCTAGCAACAGAGGAAACAGCAGCGGCAGCCGTACCTGCAGCAACAGCAGCGGCGGAGTCTAGATCTACAGCTACTCCACCCGTGACACCCTGTTGCCGGAAGTGCAGCGCAAGCACCAAAGCATATCGTGCGTTACTCGCAGCAGGCCCATCCAGGAGAGCAACGGCAGCACCTCTAGCAGAGCAGGAGAGGCCCTCTTTGCAAAGAGAGCGCCTCAAGCCATTTGGGGGACGTGTGTATACCATATTGTCTCCCTCACCATATATATACAAATACATGTATACGCAGATACGTGTGCGATTATTGTATAAATGTGACGCTATGGAATCAATTTTTGATCCCCGTGTGACCGCGCATGTACGCACGCGTCACATGAAAGAAGGAAGTAGACACAGACATATGATGTACACAAAGCCTGTAATATACGTACCTGTGCGGAGATGCGGCTCTCCTGTGATCTAATAGGGGAGCTACGTGCGCGTGTCTACTTTCGTTCTACGTACATATATAATCCTCTACTTATGTTTGCAGCACAAGAGAAAGTTTTGAGCTCTCTGTTGGTTATCTCGTACAAACTCTCCCCGGAAATAAACGGTTACACATGGATGTGGTTTGTAGCCGAAAGGGGAGGAGCACAGCATACTTTTGCGGAATTCCTTGAGTGAAGAAAGTGCATAATTTTTCTATTTTCGTGTGTATCCACGTACGTAGGATCACCCCTCACGAGACGTCACGTCTTCGATCAGTGCCTCGGAGTTCCAAGGTTGCATCAGTACACTTACTCTCAAATGAACATATACATCTGTATAAGAACATGCGCGCAAAAATGTTTGCACACATACCAGGGTGTCTGAATGTATGTGTAGACACCAACATACTTACTCACTTGTATATGTATGGTACACATATGCCGAAATATACAACAAATAGTAACAGTGTAGGTACAGATCAGACAAGCACATTATATATGTTTGTACAGGCATGCTTATCCAATACCCTAGCGGGAATTAGCGGCGCACGTGTGTGCGCTGCGCTCTGCCTACAGGTGACTTCACCGCAGTGGTGTGGAATTCCGAAGAGCCCAAATGCAGGGAGCGCTACGTGCAGAAAATATTGCATTTTGTAGGTAGGAAACATATCGCACTGCAGTTGTAGTGCCACTGTGAAATTTAACAAGGCGGTAAGTAGTGTTGCACGTTCTTCTGTGTCTCCTGGTACTAATCATTTGCAGCCAGTCACAAATCCCGGTCTACGGTTATATAGACCGTGCGGCGAACACGAAAGGGGAGCTGCCTCGAAAGTTGGTCTCTTCTCGTCTGCTCTCCCGTAGTAGGACGCCCTTCTACGTGTTTATGTATGCAGACATAATGCTTCGTATACGCGTGTACTTTCGTGTGGGTACATAGGACGATGTCGTAGTTTATCCGTGAAAATTAGCACGTCGGGGGAGATCTAGATGCCCGCCCCACCCTTTTGCGCTTCCGTTACTCCATCGTTTAGCGTCGTCGAGATCTCTAGAGAGAGATCTCCAGAGATATACACATACGCGCATGGTGAGTGTGGATCGTCGCAGATACAGACATATAAACGTACGTGTTCTGGCCTCCGTATACTAGAACTCCACCAGTACTGCATCGTTGTCCGGTCGCCTGTGGATACAGATAGAACGGAACGCGTGTGGCACTGGTGCACCCGCGCTCTGCGGCTTACAATATACATGTTGACAAACCGCCAGGTACGCACGTGTATGTATGTATGTATGTTTGTATGTATGTATATATACGGTGTCATCGAAACGGCATGCTACGAGTGTCAGTGAGGGCAGCTTATATTTATTCTCATATGTGCGTTTGCTTTTACGGTTTCGTTGCCGTGTAGCGATGACCACAAGGCCTCCTGTTCACGCCTCTCTACGTATTTCTGTGCGGATATAGCTTGGCAGAGCAGGAAAGGAGGGCATCACGGTAGAGCATCTAAGCGGACGCAGCGACTCGTACCAGCAAGGTCGCCCCTTTGTCGTGAAGGACTGCTCTTCAAGCGAAACGCACGCGGCCACGGAAACGCAAAAGAATGAGGCGTGTATCTAGCTGTGCCCCAACGTGCTGATTTTCACGGATAAACTACGGCGTCTCCATATATATGTACGTGTACGCGTGTGTGAGTATCAGGATGTCTGCATACTGGCTGCCAGTGCTCACACTGGCTGGCACAAGTGTGTATAGGTTTGTGCGTGTGGCAAGCTGCGAAGCCTGCAGGCGTATGCACCTATCTATATGCAATTACATAAATCAATGTGAGAAGGTAGATAAACAGTATACCTCCAACAGGTTTAAACATTGTGACACGCACACGCATATAGAGATAGCGAGATATACGTGTGTGTACTCTTTAATTGATGCCTGCCGGATGGGAAGAGGTAGGGAGGTCCATACATTTCATACACACAGAGATGTAAAAGTGCACGGCGGACGGGGCGTGCATAATGGTGGCGCAGCCGCGAAGTTGACCCTCGTGGGTTCTGCACCGCTACTCCTTCTTGCACGCCGCAGTCGCTTCTCAGAAAAATTTGTCCAAAACACGCTCACAGCCCCTCTACAACTCTTTCTCTCCTATATACACGTGTATATCTAGAGGTAGGAAGAATGATTGATACACACACGCACTTCAACGTCGGTTCTCACAGCTACGCAGATACACATAAATCTACACCTCTATGAAGCGGGACATCCACACGCAGCTAAAGATTCGTCCCAGGTACGCAGGGGCATACACAAACGAACAGCTGCGACTATATACAGCTGTCCTTCCTGCCATTGAGCTAAAGATTCGTCCCAGGTACGCACGGGCGTACACAAACGAACAGTTGCAAGTATATACGGCTGTCCTTCCTGCCACTAATTCCCTGTGTTTTCTAAGGACAAAAGTACAAAAATTTCCGCGGGCATAGTTTCACGCACCCTTGTCAGGCACACACATGTAGGTTGCTACATGCGTTTCTCTTGTCCAAGCAGCACTTGCGAATCCTTCCAGCAAACTAGGTACATATGTGGAGGTATCTACACTTGCACACCCGCGTCCTTTTAGTCCGCGTGTTGACATCTACGCACGCACTTCCACACGCTCAGAGTGTTTCCTTGTTTGAGACGCCGCATATGGCTACACATACACGCGCGTGCATCTGGTTCTTTCCGTCCTCGCGCGGGGGTAGATCTATGTCTGCGTGTATGTGTAGATGCCGGTTTTTACGAATATCTTGGAACGTCGCTCTGCGTCGTGTCTGTCCCTAGACGACTATGTCGTTTTGCCTCTCTACGCGCAGGCAGCGGCAGCGAGCATACGTGCTAAGTTTACTGCCACGGCAATGTCGGCCTCTATTAACCCCCATAGTGGGTCCTTTTTTCTGAAGTTTGCTGCTGTACATTTGTGCATCTGGGTGTCTTTTCCTGGATCACAGCTGCTACTGCTCTGCTCTCGGCCTTTTCTTGCTGTGCTGCTGCTATTGCTGCTGCATGCGAGGTGGCACGGCAGCACAGCGCTGCTGCTGTTGGCTGTCTCTGGGCCGCTGCTGCGGCGCCCCAGGTGCGGCAGGGCCGCGTTGCCTCCACTTGCCATGGCTGTTGCAGCTGCTGCGTTGCTTGAAATTCCCAGAATACACCTTGCTCTGTTCTTCTCTCCGCCTACCTCTTTTCAGCCTGCTGTTGCCGTGCAGGGGCTGCTGCTGCTGGTAGTTAATACTCTCCTTCTCCTCAGTAGCCGCGCGGGCAGCAGCAGTGCCGCGCTGCAGCAGCACCAGCTCAGCAGCGTGTGTGAATCTCCTTTATTTACATCAACAGGCAATCACACTTCCTGTCTGTTTGCCGTTCCGCTGCACCCCTTCGTATACAAATGAAAACGGACGTCTGTCGTCGGCAGGCCCCGCAGGGCGATGTTGTGTGGAGGACTTCCTCTGCTGGCGCGGTAGTCGCGTAGCAGCAGCAGCAGCAATTCGGGCGAGGGATCCCGACGAGGAGGAAAAGTCGAGTAGGGCAATGTGAGGCGAGTACGGAGCAGCAGTGGCCCCAGCAGCGATCGGAACACAAGAAGCTCCCCGTCGAGAGTGTTCTCTCCTGCAGCGGGGCAGAGCAACCGTAAGCAGCAGCCGCGACACGGGCGCGCAGCCCTTCGCTGCCTAAGCAGCAGCACCAGTGGTTCACCGAGCCACGTGCTCCACTGGCAGCAACAAAAGAAAATTCAGAAGTGGCAGGCGCGGGAGCTTTTTCAGCCCCAGATCTGGGACAGCTACGGCAGCAGCTTCATTTGTTTTTCTCCCGGAGGAGGAGGAGAAGCAGCAGCAGCGGGAGACGAGGCGCAACGTGGGACGACTTTTCAGCTACGCTACTAGACAACGGCCAGACACCAGCCGCCCCAGCAGCAGCAGGAGGCCTTTTGGGGGGGGGAAAGACTCTGCAGCAGCGAGAAAGCTGCAGCAATAGCAGAGGCAGCAGCACGAGCTCAGTGGGAGCCGCGGGAGGAACAGCAGCAGCAGCCCCAACAGTCGAGTATAACATCGTTTGTCCGGAGCGGAAAGGGTTTGCTGCTGGGGAGGGGTTTTTCTCTATATTAACGAACAGCAGGAGACGTAGCACACGCAAGAAGACACCTAGCCCCTTGGTCCGTCGCTTGTCGTGTGCTGCTCCTTCTCACTATACAGCTGCTGCAGTGGCAGCTGTTGCCTGCCGCCCCGGCGCGCAGGATTGCTTCATGCTGCTGAGACTGCTGCTGCTGTCTGCCTCGCCGCTGTTATTCCTGCGTGTCGTGGGGCTGTCCTGGTCCACTGTCTCTCTCGCTGCTGCACTTTTCTCTGCAGCGTCTGCTCGCACCAACTGCCCACAGCAAATGCTGGGGCGGGCTGCCGTCCCTTGCTGCTGCGGCTGATGCACTTGCGGTTGCTGCTGGTTGTATGCACCACATGTGGGTACCGGTATGGCACCAGGTGGGGGCCGCCCAGGATGTCCGAGTCTCAGCCGCACCTGCAACGACAGCAGCACGAGCAGAATTAGCAGCAGCACGAGCAACAGCAACAGCAGCAGCAAGAGGAGTAGCACCAGCAGCAGCAGCAACAGCTGCAGGCGCAGCAGGGGGAAGAGACACAGGAGCGCAGCAGCGGGAGCATCCTTATGATCTGCAGAGAGCAGCAGCAGATCTCGGATCCCTTGTAGGCTGGCTTGCTCTGTTGCACGGGGTTTCTTGTAGGCCTGTTTTCTGTGCTTCTTTGAAACGTCCACGTTGTAGCTGTGCGGCAGCACTTGTGCTGCTACTGGGCCGCAGCAGCTACCGCTTTCCTCTTGCAGGCGAGCATCAGTGTGCTGCGGCGCTATCTTTTGGCTGCTGCTGCGGCTGCCGCAGGTGCTGCTGCCGTCTTTTGCTGCTGTCGTCCCCGTTTCTCCCCTACGAGTCGTCATGGCTCCTGCTGCAGAAATTTCTGAGCAGCTGAGCCGCAGCGGCCGCGCCACGTCGTACAGCAGCAGCACGGGGACCAGCAGCAGACCCAGCAGCGACAGCAGCAGCAGTCTCCACAGCAGCCACAGGACGGCCAGCAGGGCCGATATGACTAGAGACGCTAGTAGTCGTGATTCCCCTGTCTTTGCAGGCCGAAACAGTTCTGCCGCCGCTGCGTCTCCTCACGAGACCGCCTCTCATGAGACTGCCTCTGCCTTCGCTGTTGATCGTCCCGGTGCTGCTGCTTCTGCTACTGCTGGCTTCTCGTCCCCACTCCGCCGGCGCCGTGGGAGCAGAAAAGACAGCAGCAGCACCAGCAGGAAGCGCCGCTGCAGCGGGGCTACGAAAACTGGCGCTGCAGCTGGCTCGCCTGCTGCTACGGCTGGGGCCCGTGAGGTGGCTGCGGGTGGTGCGTCGGCGAGCCGAGTCCTTCGCTTTCCAGCTCCGCTGTCTGTACACCTCACACTCAGCCTGACAGACCTGCTGCTGGCAGCCGCTGACGTCCTGCTGCTGCTGTTTGTTCAGCACACGTTCCCCGCTCGGCTGTCGCTCCCCACACTTTTCGAAGCGACACCCCAGGAGGGAGGCGCTACAGCAGGGAGCGGAGGAGGAGGAGGAAGGGACGCAGCAGCCGCCTCAGCAGGAGCAGCAGCAGCAGAGGTGGGCGGTTCTGGTGTGGGGCTGCTGCAGCAGCATCATAACGCGCCACAGCAGCGACACCACGGAAACCCGGGGGTCGTTGTTCCCCGTGGGAACGCAGAACGGGCAGCAGCAGCAGCTGCACCGCAGCAGCAACAGGTACTGTTGACTGCCCAGCAGTTGCATCTGCCTGTCTTTGAAATTTTCAACGCTGGCGCCGCAGCAGGTGACACAGGAGGCCTGGAAGTCATCGTTGTTTCCGTGTGGAATTTGCTGCTGTTGCTGCTTTTCAAGGGAGCGGTGCTGTTGTACTCCAGCTGCTATTCTCGGGAAAGTCCTGGGCAGCAGCAGCAGCGGAAGCAGCAGCGCGCGGGCGAGAACGAGGTTGGGCAGAAGCAGCAGCAGCACGGGAAGCGAGAGAGCAGCAGCGGCGGGGGACGCAGGAGAAAGGAGATGACATCGGCAGTGATCACGGCGAGCGCAGCAGCAGGGGGCTGTTGTGGGGAAGAAGCAGCAGCAGCAGCAGGTGATTGTGGAGCTTCTGTCTCTGCTGTTTGCAGGCGCCTGCTGCGTGCATGTGGGCTGCAGCCGCAGCTGTTGCGTACGTTCCTGCCACAGAGCTCCTTGCTGCAGCTGAAAATTGGGTACAGGAAGGGTACGCATGTCTCAGGAATGGTGGGGTTGCTGGTCCTTGCTGCTGCTGACGGCTGCTCTGCTTATTACTGTTCTCTCTCTCTCACTATCTGCTTGTATGTGTTGTGGGTGGTGCTGCTGGCGCTGCTGATGCTGCTGCTCGGGGCACCGCTGCTGCATCTCCCTGCTTGCGTCGCTCTTGCCGCGCATCTTGCTGCGCTGGGATTGCTCTCACCTGTCGCCGCTGCACTCGCCGAGGAGTGTCGCAGGGCTGCAGCTGCTGGTGCTGAAAGCCTGCAGCAGCCGCGAAGCAAGAACCACGTCCCACAGCAGAAGAAGAAGCAGCTGCTTCCTCACGAAGATGTCGACGACGAAACGAATCACCACGAGTTCAATGCAGGGCCACCCTTTGCTGCTGCCGGCTGCTCGGCTGCTGCTACTGCTCCAGCTGCTGCGTCAGACGCTTGCGCTTCTCCGCTGCTGCGGCTGCTTCAGTCAGCGACCCGCCTGCTGCGCTGCAGGTGGACGACGCTGCTGCAGCAGCTGCAACAACGCGGCTGCGAGTTGAGAAGACAAATGCATGCGGGGCTTGCTGTTGTTGTTGGTGCTGTTGTTGCAGGAGCGCTGGAAGACGGCTATCTGTCTGCGCTGCAGCAGCAGCAGCTGTTCATGGTTGCTGCATTCCTTCCCTTCGTCGCAAGCGGGTGCTGCTGCGTTCTTGCGTGTTACCTCTTGCCGATGAATTGGCTCAATCTTTACCTTTTGTTTCCTTTTCCTTTGCTGCTGGGAGTTTTGGGAGGGCAGCTGCTTGGTGCTGGTGCTGCTGTGTTGCTGCTGCTCGCCGCTGCCGCTTACGTCTGGACGAGCGACAGCGACAGCGTCTCCTCCGCGGAGACGGCCGCACCGCTGCTGCAGCAACTGCTGCTGCTCTCCACCAGCGAGACGCGTCAGCAGCAGGGGGACGATCAAGACGCAGTGGAGACGTGCAGCAGGAATTGCAGCAGCGACCAACATGCTGAGGAGCACTACGCTGCTGCGAGGACACAGGATGAAGAAGAAGCAGAAGAAGAAGAGGCTGTAGCAGCCACCGAGGAAGAGGAAGAAGAGCTAGAAGAGTACGATGATTTTATTGCTGCAGCAGGAGCAGGCAGCGATGACGCACCGGCTGCAGAAGTGAAGAATAACGGCAGTCTCGAAGCAAGCGGACTGAGGAGAAGATTGCAGCCGCTACACGTCTTCTAGAATAAAGAGGCACAGCAGCCGCGACTGCAGCAGCGGCAGCACCACTCGGCGGAGGAGAAGCAGAAGTAGGAGCAGCACCGGATTCACAGACAGCAGCAACGACAGCAACAGGAGCAGTGACAAAAACAGGAGCCACCACAGGGACAAGAAGAGGAAGAAGTGGCAGCAGTAGCAGCAGCAGGATGGCCATTCGCAGAGTCGTGCAGAAAGGAAGAAAAGGCAGCAGCAAGAACAGCAAGGGAAGGTGGGTGTAGGCTTGGCTTAACTTGACAACCGCAGCAGCACCTGCAGAGGCTCCCGAGGTTAAGCGGCAGCAGCAAGCAGCAGCACCGGCGTCAAAGGAAGCAACCGAGACGCTTACGATATTTGTAGCGGCTACACAGCACAGCAGCATCTTGAAGGCTCATCACCACGCAGCTGCAGCAGCACATTATAAGGAAGGAGGCTGTAGACTACTTAGTCAAGTAGCAGCGCGCTGCAACGAAACAGAGAGACCAGCGGCAGCAGCGTCGGCCGCTGCAGCGCCGTCAGGTGCAGCAGCAGCACCATCGACCGCAGCAGCGGCTGCGTGTGTAGCAGCGGCGCAGTGAAGAACCGGGATGACCCAGAAAAGCGCGGGATGCTATTATCTACAGCAGACGTGCTGCAGCGGCAGCAAGACAGCAGAGGGCAGCCTCCTTTCGTACATTGCAGCAGCTTTCTCGACTTCCCTGTGCTGCGTCTGTCGGATGGCTTCTTTGGCGTGTTGTCAGTGCGGGCGCACGTGTGTAAGCGTACAGGCGTGTCTGCGTATGTATGCCTGAATTTGTCTTCGTAGTAGATCTGTGTGGCTCCGCACGTAGATATATATATATATGTATATGGGATGTGTATACACGTATCTTGCACACAACCGCAGTGGTTTCCGGTTCTCAGCTACTGCTGCCGCTGCTGCTAGACAGAGGCTGCGACAGTTATCAGAAGGCGTTTTAGGGTTAGCCCTAGACGAAGCCGCGTGTACGCACGTATCGACACACGTGTGGAGGAACGTGTATATACGAGTAGACGCGCATTTCTAATGGTACGTTGGTGCAAGGCAATGCATATGTGTTTTTCTTGTGATGTTTGCAAGTAAGTTGGCGTACAAACACTCCTGCGTCCCGTAAACGTAGGACGCCCAGTGTTCTGCACCGAAGTAACCGTGCTTTCTATGTACATTCGTGTGCGTGCAAAAATGTCTTTTCTCGTAGACGGGTCTGCACTCCTGTATATGTGAGTGGCATCAAGAGATAAGCACATATATGTGTATATACATATATATATATATACATACAACATGTAGCTACATGTGCTGCACCTACCGTTGTGTATGTGTGTAGTCTTCAGAGCGTACTGGAAGCTCGAAGGCTTTTTCGTTGCCGTTGTTTAATAAAAGAGCTAGTTCTTTCAAAGTGCGGTCTCCCCGTCTGCTTCCTAGATTCCAGGCCCTAGGTAACCCAGCTTTAACTACGCATATAGTTGACTACACGTTGACTGCAAGCACGTTGTAGTCAACGCTGCTGCCGCAGCTACCCATGCTGCTGCCGGCGCGCCTCGGGGATTGCTGCTGCTGCTACGCAGGCTGCTGTGGCTACTATTCACACTGCTGCTGCGGCCGCTGTTCACGCCGTCGCAGCCACCGACGTTGCTGCTGTTGCGGTTTGTATCGGTGCTGCTTCAGTCACGGCTCTGTACTTCCATACGCTTAGATACGTATGTATATTTAGGCACGTGTTCACCTTGAAGTGAAGCAGAGAAAGCAGAGAAGGATTTCGCCGACTTGTTCAATTGGCCCACAAACAGCAGCAGCTGCAGCCGTCACAGGACACGCTTTGCAGGAGGAGCAGCTGTCACAGTTCACGGGCAACAGCAACTTTTGTCAGAAGTTTTCCTACTACCGCTAACGTAGTCCTAACCCTAAAACGCCTACTGGCGTGATAACTGCCGCAGCCTCTTGTCTAGCAGCAGAAGCAGCAGCAGTGACTGAGAACCGAAAACCGCCGGGGTTGTGTGCATCAACTCGAAAGGGTTACTCTGCACGCCACTTCAGCTTTCCGCGCGCAGCACGTTCCAGCTGTACGTGGGTCACATCACATGCACGGTGGAATGTAAGACTACCACTACCATCCGTATGTCCAATAGTACCGCTTCTTCCGCACTCTTATCTGCAGCACCGGCGGCAGAGCGACGGCGCCTTCACCTAGTGGGTTTGTTGTACGTTTGGCTTGCTGCAGATTCAAATACGTGCGCTGTAGACGTACGTCTCTTCAGAGATTTGCAGCATGGAAATGTCACGATACATGTGCCTGACACGTTCAGCGGCAGCACACGCAGGAAACGGTAGCACCGCAGCTGATACTGCGAGTGGGGATATCTATATGCACGTACGTCTTCATATGATAATACGCAAATGTGCACACTGTGCCTCGTGTGTTGATGTGGTTAATTTGCGTAGTAAATATCAGTGCCAGAGAGAGAGAACGGCAGATACGAGTAAGCATGTATCGCTGTGGGGGAATGTACAAAAAGACTTCATGCATAGAGACGGACACACCACTTGCACAGAGCTCACAGTGGACTATTCAAAAAAGCAGAAAAAAATCACATGCAACATTATCTCGACCAGGACTCGCAGTGCAACTGCGAATATGAATGGCATGCATCGAGTCCTGACGTCCCGTTTGCCGAAATAGCAGCTTCTACCAGGTTTACCAGCACTATCCAGCTTTCATATTCTTTCCACGTTCACTCTGCTGGTGACGCGGACACTTTTGGCAGTTCCATCTGGCAGTGGTTGTGGCGCTTACTGCGTGGACGTCTACCGCCCTCTCTGTGTGTACGCATGTGTGGTGTGTATCACTCTGAGAGGTGTGTTTTTGTATTTTGCCGCTGACAACCGTAGTAGGTGAAGCTGGCGTCTGCAGGTGCCACTCACTGTCTACTGTGGTCTGCAGTTTTTGATGGCAGCCGCTGCTGGTTGCCCCCGCTGCAGCCGCCGCTCCTGCCTCGTAATTGTGCAGGGCCTTGGAGAAACGCTTTAGCAGGATTTTCGTTCAATGCAAGTGTGCACACCACTTTCACACTCATAAGTGTCCACGTGCTGCCATAAAGAATGGCCGGCGACGCACTGTGTCACGCCTTTTCCCGAGTGCAAAATGGAAGCGAGACAGGACCAACACCATCACCAGTCAACAGAGCAGCACCAGATGAATAGTACGTTTTCAAGGTGAGAGCGCGACATCCCTAAAAAAGTTACGGAGGCAGTGGCTGACCTGCAACAGCAGCAGCAGTTCTACCGACGCTCTGAACTATTCTCGTCTGGTAGTGTGGTGGCAGCTACGGATGTACTTGCATCCCTTCGTTTTCCTGTTGCGTTTCAGGTGGCGTATCTAAACGGATGAAGAGGCAGACGAAAAATCATGCACTGTCGTGCACACATACACATACGCCTCCTTTAAGCGAACACGTAGACATCTGTATACCAATGATGTGATGTGACTGTTGCGTAGGAACACGCTGCTGCTCAGTCCACCCATCTGCTAGCAGAACGTACAACTGTATATACGTATATATACAGGGATGTGTTGGTATTTTTTCCTCCGTGTAGCTGTGCATATGTATATATATATATACACGCTTTCGTGTACGTACATTTGTATACACGTAATTGTGTATAGACGTTTCCATTTACGAACGCCACGTTAAAACATCTGGACTTCAGGAACGTGATGTCAACGCTCTTGTTCGTATCCGTACTTCGGGAGCCTCTACGCAACGAGAACAGCCTGGGTCGTTTTCGAAACTTTAGTTGGGCCAGCTTACGCCTATTCATCGGTGTTAAACTCTTGTTTGTCTTTCCCTCTACCTGCCGTCACAGGAGAAAGCTGCACCTGCAGAACACACAGCTGAATAAGCAATTAAGCAAAGTCGTGTGTCCTGTGCATGTAAACGCAGCTCACTTGCGATGCAGCGCGCATAACTGGTGAGTACTTCCTTGTACACATTTTTCATATATACATATATAAATTATAGTACATGGGTATACGCATATGTTTGCATATATGAGTATGCGTGTGTCACACCCGTACACGAACACACACTCTAGCAACACGTGTGCACGCGTGTGGCTCCTTTACGTTTATATCCCCAAGCCACTACACTCGTGTACCTCTACTGCGTGTGCAGAGACAGGAAGGCAGGTAGGGAGGCTAACGAATAAACGCGTCCGCATGCATACACATATATATATATACGTATGTATACGTATATGCAGATGTATATACGACGTGTGAATGAGTAAATGCGTATTTGCTTGTATCCCTGTCCATACTTATAGATATATACATTCACCTGTAGATATGCACTACGATTGAGTCTCTGCTGCCATATATATGCAGTTGTGGTCCTCTCTACCAGCAGAGCTGACTACACACCTGCAGGCCGGCGCATAGCAACAGGCTTGCGCCTTTCCTCCATACGCTCACCATAGATACCGAAGATACACTGACGTATTAAATGTCATGTGTGTACTCGCGTACGGAAGTAGATAGGCAGGCAAGACAAGCGTATGCACGTGGAGACATGTACAGGTAGAAATGGAGAGAAACGTTTCACCGCATACCCACATATGCAAATACTCGAGTATTTGTGTGTACCTGCGCGTAAGCGCCTGCAGACTCTTATTCACTGCGGCGGACACGGTAACCACTGGCGTGTGTGTGCACGCGTGTGGTTCTTGTGCCTCTGTCTTTTTCTGTCTCCATAAGGTGCATACTTGGTTGCACACCGGTACGTACCGTCTAAAATATTTGCGTGCCGCTACTTACATGGGGGTATGCGTGTACATATGTGTTGTACGTCAGTACAACACGTATATGGCCTCCCCCTTGGAGCTGCTGCTGCGCATCCTGACTGTAATTACGTAAGGACACTCCCACTCTGTTGTGTGTGCGACTAATCGATCTCCAGTAACCAAAGACATGCAAGCGGCAGCAGCACCACCGAAGGGCCAACTGCCGCAATCCCGACACCAGCGGGTGCACCAGGCGAAGTAACACCCGGCAGAGCGGCAGTAGTTTCGGAAGAGCATCGCCAACAGTAACAGCAGCAGAGGAAATTCAGCGGTGGTTGCGTCCATACGGAAGAAGGTTCACCAGTTCCCTCACACGGTGAGCAAAAAGATAGGCAGCAGCCGTGGAAACGGCAACAGCAGCTACAGCACGAGCACCACAAGTTACTGCAACAGCAACGTCCCCAGTACCAGTAGCAGTCGCTGCATCGCAACGACGGGCTAGCAGCGTCAACAGCACCATGCGTAGCAGCAGCAGCTAGCAGCAGCGGGAGCTGATAATGTAGCAGTATGCGCAACATCTCTGCACCCGTCGATGTCTTCTTACCGTAAACAGGCAGCATGTAAGATGTCCTTGAGCAAGGAGGTTTGAACGATGCGCACTCTACGTTGGGCTGAATCCATCCGTCCGTAATCCAGTAGAACTTTCGGTTTAGGGGAGTGTTTTTGCCTTGGTACGTACGTTCGTATAGGAGTTGGTCAGATTCAACAAAACGCTTCCTTCGTTGTCGTGAACTTCAAAATAAGGTGTACAAAACACCACAGACATTGGCTAGAACTACTTACGCATGTCTGTATGAGCACTCGGAGCACGCAAGTCTAACTAGTCCACCCTTACGGGATACGGGAGCTGTGCTCTACCGCGATGATTGAAACAGTTGGGAAGTTTCTTGTTTGGTTTTGTGTTATTCTCTTAGACAGTGTCGTTGTCGACTCAGCAACGCAGGTACGAGCATACGTGAACAGAGAGCACCGTGGGGAATGGGCGCCTCCTCACGCCGCGGACCACGCGGCCCAAAACCGGCAACTACATTGGTAAACGGGACATCCGCCTGCTTCGGTTCGCCAGCAAGGCCTTGGAACAGTGCATATAAGATCTCTGTCAACCCTACATTCTCCGCTTTCTCATGTTCAGCCTCGTGCTAACGAGTCTGCTTGCGGCCATAGACGCATTCCTCCTAATGTGTACTAGGTGTCCTCCTCTCGTCACTACATTATCAGTTTTTAAATAGGCTCTCGTCGTTTGCCAGCGAAGAGTGTGTGCCGCACGTACGCTGCTCACTTGTCATGACAAGGATTGTGAGGAATATCTTTTGCAATAGGGTGACCGTTATACGAATCGTAAAACTGGAGGGTCAATCTGCGAACTCACTGTAGATGTTGTAACGTCCAATGTCTCACTTGCATCTCCCTCATTTCTTAAGATCTAAAGGCTTTTTAAAAAAGGATTGTTTACGTCCAGCATGTATTCTCTGAGGTCACCGGACAGCGGCTGTCCCACATTGACTCCTAGGTCATTGCCATCCGTACAAGCCGGCGAAGAGGAAACGCTTCAGCTGGTTTATACCCTGACAACACATGGCGACAAGGAGCACTTTTTGTAGTCGCGACAGCCCCAGGGAATCTCACAATTTGCGTCCATACTCGCGGTTCAGTCACGTTCCATCAGCCCCCTACGGAGCGTCATTACTGCGCACCAATTCCACAGTGCTGTGCTGGGAGACGCCATCTGCTATGCCATATGCGTAATATGTCGGTGCTGCCTGACCAGTGGAGACGACTTCAATTTATCATAGAGGATTTGCTTTTGCTTGCGCTTTTCAGTGTAGCCGGATTTGCATCTTCATTCACTTGTGAGGTGACTGTGCTTTGATTACCTAATCTGTTCGAATCAGTGCTGTAGTGGGGATACTCAGGTTCAAGAGGGAACCCAGAAATTTCTCTGCGCAAGAAATCTGCACCCGACTGCTTTAAAACTGTTGAAAACTATTCAGTCAAAAGAGGTACGGAGAGGGGAGCTGGGTAGAATTTGAGCGTAGGTGCACTGCCAAGATTTGCACACCCCTCCCCAGAGGAATTGTGTGGTCGTAGGTAAGCAACGGATTCAAGTTGAAGCTGCGGACATGCGTGAACTGCAGGGTTGCAGCAGCACCTCTCCCTTTCAGAAAAACCGGGGGGAAGTTACCCAGGAGAGAAGTTGGGAGACCTGCATTCTTAGATCCAGTCGGTCATATGAACACCCCCTTCACCACATGGGTGATACCTGGAGAATGTTCTCCCTAAAAAGGCTGCCGTGGGGCCTCGTATTATTCACACACGTAGGAGGAAATTTCGGGTGAGTGTGTTTGATGCTGCATTCCACAGGGTAGTGGTT
Organism: Sarcocystis neurona; assembly: GCA_000727475.1. Classification (NCBI taxonomy): domain Eukaryota; phylum Apicomplexa; class Conoidasida; order Eucoccidiorida; family Sarcocystidae; genus Sarcocystis; species Sarcocystis neurona. Next base: position 2,135,871 of record KL647308.1, read on the forward strand.
CAACTGAAGCCCATCGCTCCTTCCCTGGGAATGTTGTGTCGTCCTAGAAATTCTAACGGCTCCCTCTGGGAAATCCCACTGAAGAAGTGATCTCTCTTTCCGCGCTTGACAAGACCCTAGTATGTCGTCTGTGCCCCCGCGAGGCCCTCCGTTTAAAGAATTTGGCACGACTGTTCAGGTCAACGGCGGCGAGCAGATGATTGCTACGCGCCGCGGAATCTTTTGACTCAGTGTTTATGACGGTGAGGGGAGGCTCGAAGCCACAACGGACTGCGTAATTGGCTTAAAACCCAGTTGACGCCGGACGTTCCTACCTTCTCTCAATAGGAATTGACGGTCCAGCACATTCTTTACCCTACGCACTGCTGGCTGGATCTGTCACCCACGAGCTTCGACGAGTCGCTGATAAGGTATATGAGGTTTAGGTTCAGTCGCAGAGGGACGGGTATGTCGGCCAGCTTGGACTGAACGATGGTTACAGTGCTTCTGCCTGCAAATCCGTCGCTCACCGCGGTTGTGGACGCCCAGCCGCACTCCTGCGTAGCAGAGACCCATCTTACATAACGGACGTTGCCGGTGACGCATGAAAGGTTGAAATGACCGGTGACACTGAATTAGTGTCGCAGCTGTTTCCACTGCCAAACGACACCGACGAGAAGGTAGGCTACGCCCGTTTGCCGCTGCTGGAAGACGGGATATCTGCGCTGAGTGTTACAGCAGTTGCAAGTCTGCTCTTTGGTCGGCGTAGGCTAGGGGGAGGATTTGTGTCCGCATTGTAGAGGGACTGGCTGTTCGCAGTGTTAGTCATCACAAGAATAAAAAGAGATTCTGCGAGGGGGATCTGCGCCGCTAAGAAGGCTTTCCTCAGTGGAAGACTTGACGCACGGTTGCGCTGAACTGTGAAAACTGTGTTAAATCCGTTGACAGTAATCGGATTGTCATACGACACGTCGTGGGGGGGCTGGGGTGGCACGAAAGCAACGCCACTGGGGCCCCTGCTACCAACCGGCGTAACACTACCCATAAGGGCCGAGCTCGGAACACGAATTCGAATTGCAGATCCTTGGGAAGTCTACCTGTACCCCCCCGCCATAATTCGCGTTATGCTAGAGGACGCTGGCTGAGAAGCAACAATGCAGCCCGCCAGCTGGGCGCTGTAGCAGCTGTTGGTGCTGGACGCTGCTGACGAAGGGTTACATATCTGCATCGTGCCAAGCTGCTGGGTACTGCAGTGCTTCGTAATGGTTGCCTCCCGGAGCTGGATGCCGTTCATTCCACCGGACACAGTGTCCTGCTCGATGGACGTACACGTCGCTGAGAAAACGCGCGAATAGTTATTTCTGCATGCATTGTCCCTGCTACACTATGACTCCAGAGAAGCCTTGATTCATAAAAGAAAAGATCAAACTGGCGGGAACTAAAGGGAAGCGCCAGCAAAGAGGCTGTCCACAAGCGGCTCACCGCGCAAACGCACGAGAAGACGTGGTGTCGTCGGCACGCACAAAATGATTGCCTGAGATGGATGGCATGGAACACGCAATTTGGCCAAGTTTTGTGGCCAGCAGGACATCACGCACCCACCTGAATTGCAGGGGGTTCGCAAGTCTACGCTTTTGCTCTTGCAGAAACGGTTTCCTACCAAAGTCTCCTCCCTCAGAGTGTACTGAAGCCTGAAAGAGCAAATTAAAGAACTGTTCCAGTTACTGCTTTCACGTCCTTGAACGCCCTGCCGTATGCGTGTTGCTGCGTGCAATTAAGCGGCTAGTGTCCGCGTCAAAGGTAAAGACGCCACTTCTGGGCCCATACGGCAAAAAATCGCCCACAGTTTTTGAGGCGCCTTAGATGGCCTTCCCAGATGTCCCTCGCCACTGAGTGTCAAATAGAATAAGTCCTGCAAAAAACGAGAGTACGCAGCTACCACTGGCTTGAAGGGTGTAGGGGAATCGATTGTTTCGATGACATTGGTGTGCACTTTCCTGCATTGTGTTCGTTCTGCGCCGCGCACGACGCCGTCCGTGATACTGAATGCCATGTAGCCGCCGCACCGATCAGCGTGACGCGGAAAGTGAAGAAGACAATGATGGAGCGGAAACCATAACCGTGGACAACTCAGCTTTTCTAAGTGCGCAGCGTGTCGCTGGTTCACGCTCCTGCGGAGACAAGGAAAAGAACGTGCAGGCGATGTTCTTTGTCCAGCGTGTACAGGCACCCTTTTTCTTCGTCTTCAAACCGTTTACGATGGAGATGTGTATACGGCTGGTAGGATGCTGTCCTTGTTTCTTTGCACGTGATTTGCTTAGGTGTGCGCGTAGGTATGCGCCAAAGTCCGAGCATTGCGCACAACGCTCGTGTCTGTCGTCACACTCCCAACTCTGGTAGCGTTCTGCATTGGCATACTGCGATGTGGAACAATGATACGCGTGCGAAGTTACGCTGTAGATGATGCTAATTCGACTTCGGTACGCCTTTGTGCAGGCGCACTTCAGCAGGCGCGAGTGGCTTCGCCGTGCTGCAGTCGTGACACGGTAAGTACGCTGCGGAACAACTAGTCTGGCCCCCTCCCCACCGCTGATGGGAACAGCCGTGGTAGCGGCAGCCGACAGACATATCATTCAACGAGTAGTTTGGTCCAAACTGTAAGCCGAGGTACGCGATGTCAGCGCGGTACACGGTGGAAGACTTCTGGTGGGAATCTGCGGGTGCCATTGCATGAGGTAACGGGTAATAGCCACTGTGTTTTCGCCCCGCACCCAGTGGCTAATGGCGTGGCAAGGTGAGATGCTTCATGAGCCAGCGGCCTGGTTTCTCTCTTGCCAGTATCTCTAATTGCAGTGGCCAGTTAAGACACGTGTGCGGACCCGTTTGCTTTAAGTGACAACACACACAACATCACCAGGTTTCGAACATAGCAACTCCATTTAGGTGCGAACGCAAAGTGTGTATCTTCTCGTCACTATATGTACATTGTTTTTATCGTCTGCGTGCCATTTTCTCCTTTTGGAACGCAGCCTACTCAATAGTTTCCATGATTCGGCAGTCACTGTGCAGGTAAGTCCTTCCCCTACTTGCTGAGATGCCTCAGTGCACAACCATAAGTATCTTCTGTGGATCGGCTGCTACAGTTGATCTCTGTATTTTCACCTGATGCAATAAGTCCCACTGACGGCGCGTTCCTTCACATTCGTAACCTCGTTGTACGTACCTTTTCTTCTGCTCCTTGAAAGTGATGTGACGGTGTCAAATGTGTTCCGGCTTCGCGACGCCGAACTCGCGCTTCTCTGCATGCTGAATGTTGGTGTGCACCGACGGTCCGAATCCCTTCATGAGCACTGTAGACAGGTGAATGCTCGGCAGCATTATTGTCGCGTGGTGTTTGCCCCTCTTGTGAATCTGCTCTCCCTTGTTGTCACGATGCACCGTGTACAGCACGCCCCTTCGGAATACGCCCTATGGAATGTGTACGTTAATGCTAGTGACAGAGGCTCTGCCTTGAGTATACAGGAAAAAGACCTTTTGCACCATGGATCCGCATTCAGCGAGGTGCCAAGTTTGATCATAACGAGGGTGCCCTAACAAGCCGAACCAATGTGGTTTTTTCGATAAGTGGAGTCCACCTATGAGCACTGCCCTTCCATTCGGACGGAGTTTCATCCGGTGGGAAAAAAGTATGTATGCTGAGAAAGTTGTCACACACGGTTTGTGCAAAGTGGCACTGCGATACCAGGTTTCATGCAAATATTTTCCTTCGTCAGTGACACTGAGTCCTGTTGTCCGCGCTAGTGCACACGAAGACATTAGTAATTGTACAGTAGCTGTACACCCCACGCAGAGTTGTTCTACCTCAGGCTGCGTGTTACGAGTTTCTGTCCTTGAACACCTTGGAAGGACACGATACGGGAGAGGGTAGCGCGGCTGCGCCGCATCCCTTCGCGAGCACATTGAGAGGTATATTGTTGAGCAGGGCAGAAAACCACATTATAATATTAATGAAACTTCAGGCACATTGTTATGCATGGCAGAACATCATCTTGGAATATTAGTGGAACTTCTGTTCCGTGGGATAAACAATGTAGGCGAAGGCAGAGAGAGGGCGAATGTTACGTCTTTCAAGGGTGTCAGCGCGCGTCTGTTGTGAGGCAGGATAGGAGCCAGACTGGAGAGCGTTAAATGAGCATGGAGATCAGTCTTTGCGCAACGCGCAACGAGGGGTTATTTCGACTGGGAATAATGGTATATAAGGAAATACCAGAAGAGTATTTCGGAATCGACCTTGGTCAAAGTCAAAGTCTCACCCGCTGTGCGCACTGATACGGCCAGGGAATAACGGTTGGACCTGTGAACGTGAAACAAGCCCATTGAAGGCACTTGCGGGCTTGCCAGAGCCTGTGGTTTGAATACCCGGTTCACTTTTGCTGAGTCGTTCACGCTGGCAAGTGGAAGGGAAGAAGTCGCAAGTGCTGTTGAAGGTGCATCTTTGTGAGCCGACGCCACCCACCATCCAGTAGTACACAGCCGAAGGCGAATCCTCGCGGCACCGTATCTGTGCTACGGAAACTATGCCCACGAAGGGTCGCCTGCGCCTCACACGACCAAAAATGGTTTCTGTTTGGTCGCGCACTCCCCTGTGTACCGAAGTGTGATGCGGCCGGTTGTGGCGTTTGAAGGTGTTCTTCTTGCACTGTCTTCGGGCGCCGCGCATCCGATCATTAGCGTACACTGCAGGTCACCTGGAGAAACGATGTCAACCCGAGCATCGGGCACAGCGACTGCCCAAGCTCGCTGCAACAACCGCGGAGAGCAGGTGGTGGAGACCCTGTATCCGTCCCGTATAAGTCCAAAATTTGGATACCAGCACGGCCGCACTGCTCGACGACAGCTCTCTTGCGGTGACAGAACGCTGTACCCAGAAGCTGTGGCGCGCGTTATCGCTTCCTTCTTCCGTCCCGGCACCCTTCGACATGTGGATCACGTACAAGACAAGTGAAAAGACCGAGAACCTGCTAAAGGCCCTACCAGGAGCCGTCTGATGAGACTCTCTGGCAAGCAACGTACCGACACTCTATAGAGAGGCTTGTCTGCAGGACTGAAAACGCTTCCCTAGACGTGGCAAAAAGTCAGTTGCTGGGCCTGTAGCTTACGTGAGGGTGAAGAAACTGCTCAAGGTAGAAATCCGCAAGATTGTAGTCAAGGCTGAGGTCTTCTCCTAATGTACGGTGTTCATAAAGACTCAGTTTTCCTCTACTTTGTTAGGGAAAGAAAACATCTTGTAAATTTTCCCGGGGCCACCTACGTAAGGAAGCCGGTGCAATTGGTGTGGATCAGAATACATGAAAATCGCCGACAACTGACTCACGCGCAGTATTCTACGTTGCTGATCCAGTGACGACATCTCAAAAAACAACACAATTTCGAGACACTGAGCAGCGAGCAGCAGATGGGACGAAGAATGAATGGGACCAAAGCCTGCACAACCTTCAGCTAATTCCTATTTGAACTCAAGCGCAATAGGAGCACACAAGCGAAGTGCAGTTGTACCGCCCTCAAGAAATTACCAGGTTACTCACTCAAGTGTCTCGAAACTGCAGTGTCCGTGGGCGCCACAGTCAGACGCTACGTCATTCTGCTGTGTATCCGCGTTGAGCGTCTCCAGAGTGTCACGACAGGGACACGGATCACAACTCCGCCTTAAGGTTGACGAAATTCATTCATTCGAAGAAGTCCACAGCGCAGACTCGTCGCACGTGCGTGCCTTAGCAGAATAATCAACAGTCCTCCTTGGGATTACACGCGCCGGAGACAAAAAGCTGTCTCCTTAGGCCTTATGTCAGCAGGAACAGTTCCCGCCTATCTCATCCGGTCAATCGCCTCGTGTGAGTGTGAGCAGACAAACCTCGGCGGCGGCGGCGGATCGAAAACATGTGCTGGAGAGCACCGCCTCTTTACAGCAAGAAATTACTGCAGAAGATTTGCTTGTAAGAGGTTGCTTCGTTCTAGACGCCCTCAGGCGCCACTGCGCGGACGAGGGGGAAGTCAGAATTGCCCTCGAACTGGAAACTTCATTCTCACGTGTCGGAGAAGGAATGTTTTTTTCCGAAGTGACTAGGAGTCACCGTCGGCTTCTACTCTAACATTCTGAAGTTAGAGTGTACTTTCCGTGCAACCCGTTCAAAAATGAGCTCGTTGTGAAGGCGGCCGAAGCCCACCATATGGCATGACCTACGCGAGTGGTGCTGTGTGTCTTCAGCGACCTATGCTCCAAGTGCTGGCTGAATACCGACGGAAAAAAGTGGTTGCAGTGTGACGTGTACCTCGTGCTTTACAGTGTGACGGTAGTATGTGGTTCAATCTTTCGCTTGCGCACAGCAACATACCAAGGCATTTGATGCCCGATAGGTGGTGTTGCAACTCTTGAGTCGGACCGCTCGGAAAGAACAGTAGCATAGAGCCTATTTTCGAGAATCCAAAATTCCATTTCGCTCACAGGTCAGTCAACAACTGTATCACCAAAGTGACTCCAGGTGTCCACATTCGGATTCGTCGAACTCACCAAGCTGGCGGCTCCGTAGCTCAGAGGCAACACTCCCGCAGTGTCTCCGACTACTTCACTGTCTTATTCCACTTAAGAGGAGTGGAACAAACAGTCGGATACACGAGCTCTCGGAGAGAGTCGGTCTGCTTTTGCCACGAGAGTGGAAGCCTCTCCGGCTGCAGTGCTCTAGCATGTCTGCTCTGTACACAATGCAAGCAAAAGATGGTCTTCTCCACGTTACTCAGAATCCCCTTAATGGTGTGCCCCAGATGTTGTTTGTTACGCGAAGTTGGCTAAAGTGCCACACCCTACACAAAACCGAAAGCTCGAGAGATCCCCAACGTAGACCCTCGCGAAAAAAATAGCCGACAGAGGCGGCTTGACGGAGTCAGCTGCTGGCGAAGACTCGGCGAGCTCACTGAACAGCACTTAGAGGCAACGAGTTGGTAATAAGCGAGTGATTCGCGGTACTTCCAGTGCGACGGGCGGGGATCAAACTGGCCGCACTGCGTTGCGGCACGGAAACTCGATGTCCTCCGCAGGATACTCAGAAGAACGACGAAGGTACACACGAAAACCTCGGATGACGTCATTGATTTTCGATTCCGACGAACCTGTCGTAGGGATTTACGGCACGAATAGCAGTGAAGCCCAGCCACACGTATTTGCAACACTCTGTCAAGTACTGCGTATGACTGACTACCTTTCAACGTACCAACCAGTGTTAAAATCCTGTTGTACCAGTAGATGCACCTGACCTGCTACACTGCGTCTGTATCTAAAGCAACAAGTCGCACGACTATCCGCAGGGAAATACCAAATACCTGTTGCGTCCACTTTCACTCGGAGCAGACAACTCTCCAAAATTTTTCCTCGACGAGGCGTAAAGCAACCACAGCCTCTCCAGCGGTTTGAGACGTTTGTATCGCCGGATGTTCACTTCCTTATGGAGGTGCATAGCGGGAAGGAGAAATCTACGCGAAGAGGTGTATTATAACAGGATCGAGTGTAGGGTCTAAAGTGTGCCGTCCGCGACTTTGATTGCCGTGGTAAGTGCTAGATGACACAGGAACAGTTGGTGTCGTCTACATTGATAGAATGGTATGACGCAAAACAAGCAGGTGCACGCTGTATCGCGGCTGCAGTTCCCATATTTTCACTTCGGTGGCCGTAACAACATAGTGTATTTCAGCACGCGCTTGTAGTGCAGCGTCACGACGACGGGAAACACTGGTAGCGCAGTGGTGCGCGACCAGCTGACCAGTGTCCTTGGTTATATGCACACGTAGTAGACCATTTAAATGTGAGATTCACTGTCGCACTGCCAAGACACGAGAGGGAAAAATGGAACAGCCGAACGCGTGGATCACGGCCGTGCAGCGCTGGGCTTCTACTGCGTGTACGCACAGCACAGATGCCCCTGGTGAAAAGTCATGGCATACAGTAGCACAAATGTTCACCTTCGTCAAAGGCATCACTGGAATATCTCACTGTTTCTCGGGTGAATGCGAAGTCGCCGTGGACCTCTCTTTATTCAAATTGAAAGGAAACATTCTTCAGTCTGTCAGACACGTGTCGAGACGGAAGTCCGTGTTCCGCAGACATCTCAGAGCGCTACACATGGAACTCTATCTGCTTAATATGCGCAGCTGAATACGCAGACAATTAGTGTCATCTCCCCAGTGTATTTTCTGTCGGTCATCCCTGTTGCAGGCATTGATCCTGCGGAGAGGTATTACTGGTGAATACGGCGCGGACCGGTCAGGAGCATCTGAGTGTAAAGGCAGTGAATTAGCTTAGGCAACGAGGGACTGAATTTGTATTCACATATCAACCAGATGCCACTGCCACATGCTAAGCGGCACGGTCGTGTCTCGCTGACGGACAGTCGGCATCACTGCAAATTGCCCCACATGCGCATGGCAATCCAGCATCTATGCCTTGGGGCCAGCTTTTGTTGACGTGTTGCACAGAATACTGCCTTTCAGTACGGGATGCGTCAGGACGACGGGATGGTGCCGCAGTGTACGGTGGTTGCCAAGGAAAAAAAAAGGTCTTCCTTCTTCACTCCAGGTACATTCCAGCAAACCATGACACAGCCTCAGTGCCTTGTACTGCTGTTGGTTGACTTACGTAAGCGCTTCACGATTTGTACGTGTACGGTGTCAGTAGTCCGCGGTGCTACAGGCGCACGCGCGGAGCATGATGTCCTGCCAATGCAAGCAGCACAACCGCTCGTTCGCACTTGACAACCTGTACAAAGAGGAGGTCCATCAAGAAAACGCAAGGCACAGCGCATGAGACCGATATTTCTGCCTCGAAAAGCACTAACCCGCATCAACGTTGACCTCTTTAGATCGTTCCGTCACCGCATATTTTTATCAGCAGGCTCGTGGTGACATCGCACAGCTACATCAATGCATGTGAGGACTGGTAACGACGGTAGGTGCAGCTAGGTGCGTAAAGTCCCTTTGACCAGAGCAGGTGGCGCTCACAGAGAAGAACTCGCAGGCACAGTCAGTCCCGTATATTCAATGCCACTGTACATGCATGATACTTTTTTTCGGCCTTGTACGCCGTGATGTGAACTTACTCGCAGTCGGCGATACCTACCCATGGCAACTGTATAACCATCGGAAACATATGCTAGCTCTTTAGGTGGGACCGCAGCGTTCTTTCAACTTCTCCATTGGCGGAGAAAGCGGTGACACCTACCGTATAGCATTGTTGCTCTGGCTCTTGCCTGCGCTGTGAAAGCAAACCGGAAATGATTGACCTCGTGTGTTTTATCGGACTCTGTCATGTCGAATGCTTGGTTCATCACTGGGTACTTCGGCGGGCAATATGACGAACCATCCAGCCTTCAGCCGTTAAGATATACAAACAGTGAGCAGCAAGCCTGTGGTTCCGGTGCGCGAGGGCCGCTACGATTCGAACGGTATAGATTAGTAACGCTAAACTAGAGTGTTTGTGCTCGGTTGCTACGGACATGTATTCTACTTTAGAAGTTTACACACGAAGGGTGGCGGGCGCCGTCTGCCGGCCGATCACTTCGGGAAGCGTCCGCCGAGGTCATATTCGTTTCGCCCTGTTCACCCCTCCGATACCACAAGCACGCATCTAGTGTGGGCTCATCAAAGACATGAAAAACACCAGAGTGCTGGCCACGTCCTCGTTGTCTACGGTCCTGATGGCCGTACAAACTGCAGTCAACTCCTCGTGGGTGAAAGTCGTGCACGACCGTAATACGACTCGAGTCTGATGCTATCGGAACATGAAAAAACGCGTATCCGATTCGTGCATGTGCCGAGGGACGTCTCCCTCAGCATAAACGAGCGGAAACGTGGCAGGTGGCTACAAAGGATCTAGTCCCAAGAAGGCTCACAACGACCAGATGTCATGAGGGCGTCTTCCACTACATGCACAGGTTTCACGGTGGTGAAGAACCGACCTCGTTAAGCGCCGGTCCATTGTTCCCAGTGTATGCAATCTCGCGTCGGATGACGTCCTTAAGCTTGACAGTCGCAATCATAAGTCCCAGGTGGGCCCCACAGTCCACGTGTACACTTGGCAGAACCTGTCAGTCTTTAATTCGCAGAGAAGCTCACCGCTCGAACCCTAGAAAACAAACGCGTCCTCCGCTCCACCCGAGCCTCCGTACACTCCGACGGTTTTCTATCTCCATATAGACGCCAGCGATCTCGTCTTTCCTGGATGTCACGTTTCCCCAGTATCTCGCCGCGCCGAGTCCGGGCACGTCGAGGACTTCCTGACACGATCACCGGTAAAAACCTGACCGGTCGTCCTGTGAGTGGAACCACGGGTCACCATTCGCTATACGGGAGGGACCTACTGCAGTTTCTATCCTGCCTCGAACAAGCACATGATCCACAGATGCGAGAATCGGTGCGTTCACCCCTCTACCTGCCTTCTCAGGCTCACGCAAATTCGTCAGCTCAAACTTCACAAGCTCTCTTCTTCACAGGCGCGACACGGAACCACCACTCGGACTGGTGGCAGCTGTCGGTATCTTGCAGTCTTTCAGCAGCACTGTGCACGTCTTAGTCTGTTGTAACAGGTGGCGCGGCAGCAACTTCTGGTACGTGCACTAATACTGTCGTCTTCCTTCCAAATCGCGGCGCGTGCAACTCAGGTGTGTTGCCCAGGTGTGACTAGTGCACGAAGGGGGCCGAACGACGAACACACCCCCCGAATATTCGTCGTCACCCTACAGCTACTTTCGGCGAATGAAATGCTATTCGTTGTGCAGATCGACGCCTCTTCTCCTCTGGTTTGCCAGACCGCGAAAGCATGTTAATCGATACTCTTCTGCTCGCGTGTTCAACGGTGGGAAACCGTCGCCCCGATGCGACCACTGCTCTCTTGATATCACTGTGAAGTTGCACACAGTACGATACCAGATGAGAAGTATGCGTCTGAGTTGAAAATGGTCAAGCCGTCACAAATTGTTGCAGCCCACAGGAGATACTCGACACCAGAATCCACATCATTTTATCGAGATCTGGATCGCCGCACCGTCGTAGGGTGCCTGCGTGCACCTGTTTCAGCAAACACCAAAGCGTGTGTCCAGAATGTGAGAAGCATTGATGATTCTCGAAGGAGATGGTGCTTGGCCACATGGCACAACCGCACCACTTGTCGTAACTTTGTGCCCGTAGGCTAGCTGTGCCGAGGGTGGCGAGTGAGCGCGTCGTATTGGAGCTGGCAGGCGTGAGGGTGATTAATAAATGAAAAAGACGCGCGGCACGTGATACGCAGTGCACGAAGAGGCGTCTGCCCATGATGCTGCTGCGTGTCGGGTATTTTCGGCGCCGGCAAAAGTACCAACAATATTCGACGGCTGACTATTGCATTTGACGGGAGCAGTTGTTTAAAAAGACGTCGAGTAAGCTTTGGATGCGGCCAATGGTCGCTGATGACGCGATCAGGGCCCAGGTCGTATGGGACTGAGCTGTGATTCAGTGGCGAGGGACATTTCGAGCGGACGTGAGCTGCACTCGGGTAGGAACGCATTGTCAGCATCGCAAGGCCGCACCTGGTGTGTACATGTAGACATACGCGCGTCCATGACATGGCTTGCCATGCATATTTCGTTCTTTCTGTGGTAGTGTGCGCTGGCTACTTTAAATTCCCTTGCACAATTGTCACAAAACTGCGTCGTATACAGAGTTACCAACTGTAGTTATCCCGCATTGTCGTTGTGGCCAAACGCGCTTGCGAACTCACTTCAAGTGGCAGTACATATATATATATATATATTTGAAGACGGAATAGTCGCACGAAAACCATACCGGCGTTTCACGGAATCAACTTGAAGTCGTGCGCATGATGCTTTCTCCAGATTCCGACTCTCACGTTCACACGAAATCGCTGTAGGCCTCTTGCCGTCGTCGGCGCTTCGTGGGCCCGCTCGCGTCGGTACCCCGACGCACTGGCGATGCGGACCGGCGGTGGGGACCTGCTGTGCGGACCTGCGGTGTCGCAGGCGTAGCCCCGGCTCAAACTTATGCAGCCGAAGTGGCTGGGACGGCTTCGTGCCAGTTCGCCACTTCGCCTCCCCGATATTGGCAGGATTATTCATCGATTATCACCACTGGTGTATTCCAAAAGTGATGTCTTTGCTTCGCCTTTCCTACACAAAGTCCCACCGCGTCGAACCGCTTGTTAACAATGTGCCCCCTGCATCATCTGTATTCTCCTGTGGTTTCCCTTCACATGGCATCTGAACACACCTAACCTCGAAATACCCTCCTTGGTCCCGCCTGTCCCTAGGAATCCCGACCTGCTATGTTGAGAAACGCATGCGAGGGTCTCGCTGTCGTGTACTTGAGCGCGCGTGATCATCCTCTATCCGCCTCTCCGAGACTGCGTAGCACGCTTCGCGTGGGAAAGTGTAGGACAGCGCACTCCGAGGTAATGGAAGGAGCTTCCGGAAAAAAACCTCTACACGTAACGCAGAAGTGCCGTCAGCACGCCATGGTGCGCACTTTCAAGAGTGAGTTCAACTCGGTACAGCGGATCGCTGGCCGTGACTGCCGGCTGTGGTAATCACTTGCTGAGGTGGAGGTACCTCGATTGTGGAGCCGGAAGAGAGGTTGCGGTACAAAGTTTACAATGGTGACATTCAGGGCTTGCTAACTGGCTTGGGGGGATCAAAAACTGTGCACATTTGGTAAAACATTTCTGTAAATCTAGGCCTTTCGACACTGCTGGAGAGAAACTGTATTGCTAGCATGAGAGGGTAGGTTGCCGCGTCCGCGGAGACCGCACCCCATTGAGAATGTGCGTGGTATACACTTGTATGAGAGGACTACGGTTCTGTCAACGATGGACCAAATACACATGCAGGTTGGGGACGTGGAAGAGGAAGCAGTGTCCCAAGGCCAAGGGAATTCTCATGAAATACGGGATGAGCACAGCCATACCCCCCGAGTGTCCCCTGGCAGATCGAGGGGACGGCTCTCCAGATTTGGATTCCGGCAAAAACACACATCACTTGTGTTGTCCGTAGTACTTTCACTAGTAATATTCAGCGTGCTCACGCAGCTAATCTCCTTGTGTAGGCTCCAGTGGAGAAGAGCTGGCTTCTCCGGCGGCTTCGAGGGTCGCTCTTCTCTGTCCCGCGTCGCTCGTCGATTGGCAGATATCGGTGGAGGGGCGCGTCCAATTTTGGAGGGTCGCTGCCAGCGTTTATTGGGAGGTAGGGGACGGCAGGAGCCCGCGCAGAGATCAGCCGTGCTCTGGACAAGTGGAAGAGGGGGCAGTCCAGACGAAGGTGTGCACATGCTGTCGATACCAGTGGAGGACAGTCACTCTTCCAGTGCAGATGTCGCGGGCACTGTTGGAGTTCACGACCCGCATGTCGACGTGCCGTCGACTTACTCTCAAGTAGAGGAGTACA
>KL647308.1:2177495-2288414 GCA_000727475.1 Sarcocystis neurona
CTACACAGACGAATACGGTTGGAGACGTTATGATAGCCGAGTTCAGCACTAGCATTGCCCGAGGACAGGTTCAACTGCTGCGCATGGAGCCACTTCAATAAACCTGCGTAGCTCCCACGACGTACCTCTCTGGGCGTCGCCGTAGGATTGATTACCCCCCCACGCCCGATCGGTGTAGTTGTGTCGTCCTCGTCGGCCCACCCCCGCTTGGCTCGCCCGGGTTGGCGCCGCGATCCACTCGCGCTGCGGCATGTGCGACTCCTCCAACCGATGCAGGCGAAATCGCTGTGGCGGCTTCGTGGGTTTTTGTTAGCCCCGCTTCCCGATATTGGCAGTGTTATCACTAATTATCAAGAAGGGTGTTTTCTTCACGTGACGTGTTTCCTGCATCATTCCCACATCTGTGTATGTGCTACCGCGTCGAGCCGGTTATTAACAGCGCGCCCCGTGGGTGACCACTGTGCTCCTGTAGTTTGTTTCCCTTCAGATGCGTTTGAACATCCCAGGTACAGCAACAACCTTCGTGCTTCCGTATCAGTGGAAGTATCGTCAAAGGCTCTGTTGCGATGTACGTACTAATGCGTCTCCGTTGTATATTTCAGTCCGCCTGATGTCAAAGGCTCTGCTGCGATGCACGTACTAATGCGTCTCCGTTGTATATTTCAGTCCGCCTGATCGCCGCCTATCCTCCTCTCGGACTCCGCGCAGCACGATTCTCGTGAGAAAGCGCTTGTCGGCCATCTAGCGGGGACGCGAAGAGCGAGCTGACGAACACGTGTACAAGCAACGCAAAATTGTCGTCAACACGGTATTGTGGACATTTACGGCAATGAGTTTGAACGGGTGCAACGACTCGGCCGCTGGCGCTGTATCTACCTTCACCGTGGAACACCCCCTGGACACTGGGATCGACAAAATACTCACGCCTTCTTTCTACGGGATGCCTCACAAACCTTGGACTTTTTTTCGTCAGCTCACCGTCATCCGGCCCCAAAACCCGTGAATACCACTCTCCAGATGGAATCGGCCATTGGCAACTACCTATATTCAGGCGGAGGTATTTTTACTGGAGATCCAGACGAGACGCTGTGGAGGAAACGGCTTTGCTGGTGACTTGTGCGGGTCGCCCATTGGGAGGGGTATATCAACAACTGGGCGGACCTAGTACAAAACCTTTGTGAATTCAGACCATTTGACAGTGCGGGACTGCTACTGTGTTGTTAGTCCCAGTAGCTTGGTTGCGGGCTCCGGGGAGGGCGGATCGCGGTGGTGATGCGCACGGTATAGACCTGTATGCGAAGTCTACGATTCTGTCAACGATGGATCAAATAGGTAGTGAGGTAAATGGTGAGGTAAGGAGAGGAGGAAGACAGACGGAGTCTCAGCGACAAGGAACTTCTCATGAAATAAGGCAAGAGCACCACCGTAGCCCACGAGTGATCCCGGGCAAATTAAGGGGACGGCTCTCCAGGCTTCACCTCCGGCACCGGCAGTTGTCCATTGCGTTCGCCGCAGTAGCGTCACTAGTAATATTTAGCGCGCTCACGCAGCTAATTTCCTTGTGTAGGTTCCAGTGGAGAAGAGCTGGTGTTTCCCACGGCGTTGAAGGTCGCTCGTCTCTTGCCCGCGTCGCTCGTCGATTGGCAGACAATGGTGTAGGTGGGGGGGAGTATCCAGGTTTGGAGGGTCGCTGCCAGAGATTATTGGGAGATAGACAACGACAGGACCCGGCAGGGAGATCAGTCGTTTTTTGGACAAGTGATAGAGGGGGCAGTTCAGAGCAGCGCGTTCACATGCTGTCGATTCCAGTGGAAGACCCTCACTCTCCGAGTGAAGATACCGAGGGCACTGCTCGAGGCCCTAATCGGTGGGTCGAAGGGCCCCCCCGTTATTCTGAAGTGATAGAGGAGGATATGCGACGAGTAGGCACTCACCCTTTGGCAGAGGATGTCGAGGGCATTAGTGGAATCCAGGACCAGCTTGCAGGAGGGCCCCCGTCTTATTACCAGGTGATGCAGGAAGACAGACAACGGCGAGAAAGTCAGCTTCGGACACAAGATGCGGAGGGCACTGGTGGAGCCGAGGACCAGCGTATGGGTGCGCCTCAGTATTATTATCAGGCAACGCAGGATGATTGGTCAGGGCAGGTTATCCCGGCTTTTACACGTGAGCTATTGGGAGGCCACGGCGCGCGTGTCGGAGACCAACCGCCTTATTCTGAAGCAATGGAGGATGATGCGGTACTGCGGAGTGCGGGGGTGCAACTTGCAGTGTATCCTAGTACTACTCAAAATGCGGTATATCTTGTGCTTCCGTCGGCCGCATCCCGTCGTGAGAATGGAGGAAGCGTGCGTAATGCGGTGAGGAACCGTTTCGAGGGACAAAGGGTTGGCGAATCGATGGCCGAATTCTCTCTCAGGAGCTGCCGTCCATTTGCGATTGCGTTCATGATTGTTTTTGTTGTAATTGCAGCAATTTGGGTGACGGCACAATTCGAGACATCCAGCATCCCCGGAAGCGGAGGAATTCCCGGCAATATCTGGAACGCATCGCGGAACTATTCTTCCGGTGCCGGTAGATAGTGACATCTGAGCTGTCGTGACCACACTCTGTTGTGCATGCCAGAGGTCACATCGCCTCTCTGTACCATCCGCATCCACAGACAACATAAGGACATCTGCAGCTGACTCGACAACACCCCCGGGCACACACCAGGCATCAAATCTCACCTCCGTACTCTCAATAATCAGAGACAACATGGCAACGCGTTCAACTGCATTTTAGGGATTCAACTGCAATTGGGCGATCCTCTCACAATATCAACCAAAACGTCAACCCGTTTGCTATTCGCTTCTGCAACGAGTGTAGGTGCCTTTCTTGCTGCACAGCTCCAGCCGTATACACAAATCAGGTGTGGAAAAGTCACCGTCGTATTAGTCCGCTTTCGGGTCTGTGTCCGCACCAGTGTTCTTTGTGAAACGGAGTTGCTGGATTCTGTCTAACCTGCACTGTATCAGGAGCTGTCTGACAAAGCCCGATCATACGACCTTCGTAAATGAGCTGCAGCGACTGCCGGGGCAATCGCAGTGGGACCCTGTGCGTCTACTGACTGACAGTCGCAAACTTCATGGCGAAGCCATGACAGCCAGTAGATCTCGTGAATCGCCTCGCGACGTCTCAAGTTCATTGTAGAAGACTTGGGCGTTGGTTCACTCGTGCGTCTGTGTGTGCGGCGACGCAAAAGGCCTGAACGGTCGTGAATTTTTGTCCTGTGAGGGCCTGCCGCTGGGGATTGGTGGCACGTGAAGCCCCGCTGGCTCACAAAATGTGCGCGTAAGTCTGTGTCGAGAATTATGGATGAGTGACTCCCATTCAACCCAGCATCTAACGTGGAAGTCGTGTTGTGCTGGCAGATGCATCGGACCCTATACACCAGGCGTGTACATGAAGCAACCACTCTCACGGCGTGCGCGGGGCGTAAGTCCGAGAAGCCTGTTGCATCCACCTTCACGAAAAGCACGCAGCTCCCAGAATTTTCCGTTGCAATGCGTGAAGCACTCACGGCCTCTCCGTCATTGCACGTGTTGATACGTTTGTGTCGTCGGTTGTTCACCTCTTTGGAGGACTGCGTACCCGGGAGCACGTGTATTCTAACACGGTCGAGCCTAATGCCTGACGTGTGCTCTGTCCGCCTATACCAGCTGCCGTGGCGCGTGCTGAGCTGCACCAGAACACTTGGTGTCATCGTTTTTGAGACAACGGGATGACGCAGAGCAAGGGCGTCAATGTTTCATTGTGCCGGTAGGGGCAGTTCTCATATTTCCCTTCAGGTGACCTGAATAACTCAGTGCATTTCTAGTACTCACACACATTGCAGTCCCATGTCAATGAAAAATACGAGTAGCCGGTTGGCGCTCGATTAGTCGACCAGCGTTATTGCGTATGTGCGTATGTGGTAGACCACTGCAATGTAAGTTACTGTCCCCCTGCAGAGATTGGTGAGGATTTACAGCGTGGAAGGCGCATGCACGGATCCATTAGAGCACCGTGGCCGTGCAGGGGTGAGCATCTAGTGCATGTGTGCAGGACTACAAAGGGGTGCTGTGTAGACATGTGTTAAGGGTGCGGGTGCCTGAGGTAAAAAGTCGGCGACAAAAGTATCCCAGTCGCCAGAGGGATCAATGGGGTCTCTTAATATATGTCGAGAGAATGTGAAATCGCAATGGATTTCCTCTGTCCTGAGCTCAGTGGAAACATTATTCAATCTGTCTGACGTGCGTTGAGGGTGAAAGCTGTAGCACGTGGCACCGAGTACATATCCGGGAGCGCTAACCAGACATGTGCACTCTTCTTGCTAGCATGCATGCTAAAATATCGAACGGCCACCACGGTCACCACGTTACATGCTCTCTCCGGCACTTGCCCCGCAGAGAGAGGCATCAGGTTTGGGTGGAAGAGGAGAGGGTGGGTCAGTAGTCTCTGCCTGTAGAGGTCGTAGGAAAGGACAAACAGCGAGAGACTGCTGCATTGTACTCGTGTGACCCCCAGATGCCTCACACCACGCAACACGGGCCTGTCGCAGTCATGGATAACTGGCATCACTGCACGCTCCATCGGATGCACACGCCACTTCAACGTCTGCGGCGTGGCGCAGCCCTTCAATAAAGCTCCCAAAAGATAGCTCCTTCCAACTTAGAATGCCTCGGTATGAGTGGGGATGGTGCCGTAGATTATGGTGGTGCTGCTGACGGTGCCGTGGTGCATGGTGGTCGCCACACGAAGAAAAACCATTCCTCTTCATTCACGATGTGTTACAGCCACCCAGGACGCAGCATCAGTGTGTACTACCGCTGTTACTTCATTTGCGTGACCTCTTCACAGCTGCAGGGACTTGATTGCTCTGCCTGTTACGGTGGTACTACAGGCGCACACCTGGACCACGATACCGTGCCAAGGCGCCTCACTACGGAGCATAAGTGTTCATTGGAGCATCAGAACTGATGTACAATGCGTAAAGAATTAACGAATTAGACAATATCGTGCACCTGAGTAGAACTCTCATGCATCTACCCTCGTCTGCCCACGGAGTTGCCCCTTCGCGAGTCAGCAACACGCTCGCGCTGACATTCACACTGAGAGACTTTCCACGTGGAAGTTCTGCGCTGGTCAATGGGTAAGGAGCCCTTGATCGGGGCCACTAACCCCTTCGCAGAACTAAGCGTGAGCGCAATTAAGCCGTGCAACTTTTTCGGCCTTGTACAGTGGGACGTGAACTTATTTGGAGCCTGGGTACCTAGCTATGACAACTGCACTACCATCAAAGAGGCACGCTTGCTATTTCAGTAGAGTCGTTGAGTCTTTTGAGTTCTTCAGTGGCAAACAAAGCGACGGTGCTTCCTGCGTGGCGTCGTTTTTCTGGTTTTGGCCCATGCTCCGAGAGTAATCCGAGAGTGATCCACTCCCGTGACACTGCCATGTCGAAGCCTTCGTGCAGCATTGCGTTCTTCGGCGGCCAATACGACGCACGACTCAGGCTTTAAGTGTGAAGAAACATGAGGTGTCACGGTTGTGTTCATAGTTTCAGTGCGCGACAAGCGCCGCGACATGGCGATATAGTGGAGTAGTTGGTTTCTCATGCCATGTTGCACATGTGTCTTTGCGCAATCCCCTTGGAACACCAGCAATTGAGGTTTTGTGATAAAGCTCCCCCGGACGTCTGCCAGCTAACCACTTTGAAAAGAGTCCCCGTGGAGGTCACACTCGTTTAGCCCAGTTCACATCACCGATACCGAAAGCGCGCACGTAGTGTGGGCTCACCAAACGCTTGAAGAACACCAATGTACTGGACGCGTTCTTGTTGTCTACTGCACTGAGAGCCTTAGGGATTGCGGTCCGCTGCTCGTGGCTTAGCGCCGCGCATGGTCGTACTATGGTTCGAATTTGATGCCACCGCGAAACGTGAAAACGCGTACCCGATTCGCGTATCAGTCGAGTGGCGTCTTTCGCAGAATAAACGAGCAAAAATCTGACAGGTGGCTACGGAGAAACTAGTTCCAACAAGGCTCACAATGAACAGACATCACGAGCGCGTCCTCCACTACATGCACAGGTTTCAGACCGGTGAACAATCGATCTGGTGGAGAGTCGATCCGGAGTTCTCCGTGTACGCTTGCTCGCGCTGGATGATTTGCCTTAAACACGACACTGACAGCCGTGAATCCTACATCGACCCCACCTTCTGCGCGTTCATCAGGCAGAACCCGTCAGTTTTCAATTCGTTGACTTGTTCTGCGCTCGAACCATAAAAGGCAAACTCGTCCTTCGCTCTGCCCGAGCGTCCGCACACACAGATTGTTGTCTATCTCTACGTAGATGCCAATGAACAAGTGTGCAACAGATGCCAGATTTCCCATCTATCCCGTGGCGCAGAGTTCGGATACATGGAGAGTTTACTGGCACGGGCACCTGTAAAAATCTGACTAGTCGTGCTGTGAGTGGAACCATGGGTCACGCTATACGTGAGGGACCTACTGCAGTTTCTGTCGTAGCTCGAAGAAGCACATGATTCACAGATGCGAGAAGCGGTGCGTCCACCTCTCTCGCTGGCTTTTCAGACTCACTCATTTTGGTCGGCTTAAGCTTCACAAACTCTCTTCTCCACACGAGCGACACGAAAACGCCGCTCCTCCTGGTGGCAACTGGCGACAGCTTGCTATCCTCCAGCACAATTGTGTACGTTTTAATCTTTTGTAACAGGTGACACGGTAGCAATATCTGGCACCTACGTTAAGTGATGCTCTCGCCTGTCTTCCAGTTAGCGGTACGCGCAACTCGGGAGTATTGCACGGGTTTGACTAGTGCGCGAGGAGAGCCGAACAAGGAGGACACCGCCAGGAAATCTGTCCGCGTCCCTCTGCTACTTTCGGCGAGTGAAGTGCTATATTTTGTGCAAATGGACGCCTCTCTCTTTTGGGCTTAAACACCCAGTAAGAGTGCGTATCCTTATTCTTCTGCTTTCGTGCTCAGCGGTGGGACACAGTCGCCCCGATGTAACCACTGCTGCCCTGGTGTCACTGTGGTGTTGCAGACAGTGCAATACAAGATGTGAAGTATGCGTCTAAGTTTTTAGGGGGTAAAAGTGCCGTATGTTGTTGAGGCCTACATGAATACTGAACACCAGAATCCACTTCGCAGGACGTCACGATCTTAATCGCCGCGTCTCCCTAGTGTGCCTGCCTGCCGCTGCTTCAACAAACACCAAAAACTGTGTTCAGCGCGTAACGAGAACCCGTGCTCTCCGCCAGCAGCACGCCCGCGTAACACAAATTCA
Organism: Sarcocystis neurona; assembly: GCA_000727475.1. Lineage (NCBI taxonomy): Eukaryota > Apicomplexa > Conoidasida > Eucoccidiorida > Sarcocystidae > Sarcocystis > Sarcocystis neurona. The sequence continues at coordinate 2,184,826 of KL647308.1, forward strand.
TCACCTATCGTAGTTACGGGCCTGTAGAGTGGCTGTTCCAAGAGTGGCAAAGAAGCGCGTCGTATTGGAGCCGGCAAGCGTGTGATTGGCCTCGCGGCACCGACGTGAGAGGCACTGCAGGAACATGCATCTGTTCCGGGTGCTTCTGCAGGTGAGGTATGTTCGGCGCCGGAAAAAGTACCGACCATTCATGACAGGTGACAATGCGTCTTAGAGGAGTTGTTAAGAAAACGCCTGGTACGACGTGAACGTGCTCAACGATCCCCGCTGACGTCTTCACAAGACATATAGCGTAAGGTACAAAAGTAAGGTTCAGTGACAAGGGAGATTCCGAACGCACGCCAGCTGCACTCGGCTAAGTACGCGTTCTCAGATGTGAGGCGATATCTACATTATGTATGTACGTTCACGTGGGCGCATCCATGACGCGAATTGTCTGCCATTTTTCGTCCTTTCTAAGTGTCGACTTGCTACTTCATCATTTCTCTCGCACACACGTGTCGTGGGCGTGCCTCGTGTAAAGGTGCGAACTGTAATACTTTAGCGTAAACCCTGCCCGTGACAACGTATGCGATTCTCTATTAAGTGGCTACCTATAGATATTGAGGACGGCATGATATCAGGAGTACACTAGTAGCATTCCGTAGGAACAAAGTCAGCGGCTGCCAATGACGCCATCGCAGTAACCGTACCGTTATTACCCCACGCGCTATCGCTCTGGTCGTCCCGACGCGGCACAACTGTACGCGGGGCGGCCTCGGCTCGCTCGGGTCGGTTGTCTCGAGCCGACACCGCGATCCACGCGCAGTCCTCAAACAGATGCAGACGCGGTAGCCGTGGCGACTTGCTGGGTTTTCGCCAGTTCGGCTCTCCCTTATTGGCAGGATTTATCGCTTCTTATCAATGAAAATGACTTCCGCAAGTGACGTCTTACTTCGTATTCCCGCATTAAAGTCCTACCGCCTCGAGCCGGCTGTTAACAGTGTGCACCCTGCATCGTCACTATTCTCCTCTGGTTTGTTTTCACATGGCGTCTGAACACACCAGACCTCGAAAGCCACTCGTTGCTCCCGCCTGTCTCTAAGAATCCCGAACTGCTCTGTTGAGAAGCGTACACTAATGTCTCGCTGTTGTGCACTTCGCCGCGCATGACCGCCCCCTATCCCCGCCTCCGAGACTGCGCCGCACGATTCACGTGTGAAAGCTTTTGATGGCCACCTCGAGAGACCCGAAACGAACCAACGAAGGAAAATGCCCGCGAACAACGCAGAAGTGCCGTCAACACGACATTGTACGCATTTAAAAGCATGAGTTCGACCGAGTCCACGGGCTGGGCGACTGCGGCTCTACGTCCCTGTACTGGTAAGCACTTCCTACAAGCTGGGCAAAATACTCATGTTTTCGTTTGACGCGTTGCCCAAAATGACGCTGTGACTCTTTTCCGTCTAGCCACCACCATCCGACACGGAAACGTCGCAATACCACTTTAAAGACGAAACCGACTGCTGCGAAGTGTCTATATTCGGGACGGAGGCACTTCTATTGCGGAGGCGGGTGAGTACGCGGAGGACATGTTTTTGTTTGTCTCGCCTGCGGATCACTACTGGTAAAGGAGGACGGTAGCTCAGCAGTCTTGGTAGAGCTCCTTTGAAAAAGTAGGCCGCGTAACAACGGGGGATAGTATTTGTATTGCTATTAAGACCAAGTCGGTTGCCTCCTCCGGGAAGGCCGCACCGTGCTGTGAATGGATACCGTATACAGCTGTATGTGAAGGATACGTTTTTGTCAACGATGGATCGGATGAGCCGTCAGGTAAGGAAAGGAGAAAGACTGACGGAGTCCCAGCGTCAAGATTCTTATGAAGCAAGGCGAGTGCACAGCGGCATCCCACGAGCGACCCTGCGGAGGTCGAGAGGACGGCTCTCTAAATATCGATTCCGGCCTGGACAGATGTCCATGGTGTTTGCCGTAGTAGCGTCACTAGCAATATTTAGCGCGCTCACGCACCTGATCTCCCTGTGTAGGTTCCAGTGGAGAAGAGCTGGCGTTTCCCACGGCGGTGAAGGTCGCTCTCCTCTTGCCCGCGTCGCTCGTCGATTGGCAGACAATGGTGTAGGTGGGGGGGAGTATCCAGGTTTGGTGGGTCGCTGCCAGAGATTATTGGGAGATAGACAACGACGGGACCCGGCAGGGAGATCAGTCGTGTTTTGGACAAGTGATAGAGGGGGCAGTTCAGAGCAGCGCGTCCACATGCTGTCGATTCCAGTGGAAGACCCTCACTCTTCGAGTGAAGATACCGAGGGCACTGCTCGAGGCCCTAATCGGTGGGTCGAAAGGCCCCCCCGTTATTCTCAAGTGATAGAGGAGGATATGCGACAGAGAGGCACTCACCCTTCGGCAGAGGGTGTCGAGGGCATTAGTGGAATGCAGGACCAGCTTGCAGGAGGGCCCCCGTCTTATTACCAGGTGAGGGACGAAGACGGACAACGTCGAGAAACTAGCCTTCCGACACAAGACGCGGAGGGCACTGGTGGAGCCGAGGACCAGCTTGTGGGTGCGCCCCCGTCTTATTATCAGGCAACGCAGGATGATTGGTCACGGCGACTGATCCCGGCTTTTGCACGTGAGCTATTTGCAGGCTGTGGCTCACCTACCGGGAACCCGCCGCCTTATTCTCAAGTAATGGAGCATGAAGCACGTGCGCTACGGGGAGGCCACGGCTCGCCTGCCGGAAACCCCCCGTCCTATTCTCAAGTAGTGGAGAATGAAGGTGTATCGCTATTTCCAGTGTATCCTGGTACTATTCAAAATGCGGCAAATTTTCTTCGTCCCCTCAACCTAGGTGGTCGTGGGAATGCGGAGAGCGTGTCTGATGCCCCGTTGCAGACGAGGCGCCTATGCACCGGCAAAAACGTAGCTTCGCTTTCTCTCGTTCTCGGGATTCTTGCTCTCTTCGGTACAGCCTTATGGTCACTCACACCCTCGGAAAAAGCTGACTTCTTGGGATTCCTGCGGAATTCCGGTAATCCCGGCAACGCTTCTCAAATCGACCCTCCCTAATCTTCAACGTGGTGAGCCCTCAGTTGGCATGACAACGCTCTCCTGCCCAACCCAGAGATCATACCTCAGCTGCGCACACCCCTCACCCACAGACAACGTGAAGACATCTGCAGCTAACTCGACAATATCGTCCTGCATATTCCAGGGGAATAAACTTCTGCAGTCTCTACCACCACAGACAACATGACGGCGCCTTATATTACATTTAGGGTATTCAATTGGAATTCGGCCATCCTGTCACAATAACAGCCAGCGCCTCGACGCTTCCGCATCCGTCGGCGTTTGCAACGAGCGTAGTTGCCTTTCTTGCTGCAGTGCATTGCGGTGTGAAGCAACCACCTCCACAGTAGACCGTTTCCAGTTCGGAGTACGCTACCTCTGTTTTTCCTAGAACGGACCTGCTACGGTCCCACATGCGTGCACCATATCAGGAGCTCTCAGACAAATCCAGGAGGTAGGTTTTCTCGTGAATGAGATGCAGCAGAGTCAACTTTCTGTCGACAGCCGCAGGAGGAGGCTGTGCGTCTGCTACCTGAAGCTTGTTAACTTCATGGCGATGGCACGACAGGCACCACGTTATGCGCCTCGGTTGAGTAGTGCATCTGTGTCAGTGACGCCGCCATACGCACAGTCGTTCGCCATGCGTGTTTTCGCACAAGGAACTCAAGAGCAGAGAGTGAAGGGACGGAGCTGCTCGTACTCTCTTTGGGTACACTAACTTGATATTCTTGCAAGCAGTATCAGTGAAAAACGAGCAGTGGTAGGAGGCTTCACACAGGAATCTCACTTACTGTCGTCGGTGTTTGATTTTGGAAAACCTGCCATTAGGGTTGCTGGCAAATGAAGCCGCGGTGCCTCACAAAATGTCTTGATAGCTCCGTGTCAAAAAGTACTTATGACTAACTACCTTTCAACCTACCATCCAACACGAGAGTCATGTTGTGCCGGTAGATGCACCGGACTCCCTCCACCGGGCTTGTACATGAAGTACCAACACGCATGGCTTGACCATGGTAAAAACCCGAAAAGCCTGTTGGCTCCATCTTTACAAAAAGTACACAGCCCCGAGTTTTCTGTTTGGGAACACGTCAAGCACCCGCAGTCTCTCTATACCAGTACGTGTTGATACGGTTGTGTCGTCGGTTGTTCACCTCTTTGGAGGACTGCGTAGCCGGGAGCGCATGTATTCTAACGGCACCGACAGTAGTGGCTGAGTTGTGCTCTGTCCGCCTGTACCAGCTGCCGTGGCGCGTGCTGAGCTGCACCAGAACAGTTGATCTCATCTTTCGTGAGACAACGGCATGACGCAGAACAAGTGCGTCTACCCGTCGCTTCGACTGAAATCCCCCAGCAACCTTAGTAACTCAGTGTATTTCTAGTACTTACTCAAGGTGCAGCCGCATGTCGATGACGAGTAGTGGTAGCCTATCAGCGCCCGATTAGTCTATCGGTGTCTTTTCCGTATGTGCATAAGTGGTAGACCATTGTAAAGAGAGGCTGGCAGTGCTCTCCCACTGCGGAGACAGGAGAGTGCACCGTGGAAGACAGGTGCAGGAATCCACGAGAAAACGATCGCTGTGAAGGGTTGGGCTTCTAGTGCGTGTACACAGGATTACAGAGGGCTGGTACGAGAGACATACATCAACCTTCAGGGCACGGATGCCCCTGCTAAAGAGGCATTGCACACATTTGCGCAATAGAATAACTTCTTCCGAGTGATCAATGCAGTGTCCTGCTGTTATTCCGGTGAACACGAAATTGTTGAATAGTCGTTGTGAACCTTTCTCCGCCTGAACTCAATCAACACATCCTTCGGCCTGTCAGAGAAGCGTTGGCAGTGAAGTCTGAGGCAGGTGGCAGCGCGCAGACGCTTCCGAGCGGTCACCAGAGGACTGCACACTTTTTGCTACTGTACACACTAGAATGCGCGAACGGTGGCTGTCTCCTCACCAAGATATATTCTGCCGGTTACCACTTTACAGACTTTCGCAAGCAATTTATCATGCAGAGGTGCACCACTGTTTAAAGCGGCCGGATGGCCCAACAATCTCTGAGTATACAGGCAGTGAGTCAGACTACGCAGCGAGAGACTCCCACTTCGTATTCACGTGTCATCCAGATGCCTCAACGCAAGTGGCACGTCCCTGTCACAGTTAAGGATAACGGCCATCCCTGCACAGCATGCGCATGGTACTTCTGCAACTGCGGCGTCCGGCAGCTCTTTGTAGACGTCTTTCAAGGTTCGGCGCGTTCCGATCTAGGATGCGTCCGGCTGGCAGGGGATGACCCGGTAGTGCACGGTTGTTACTACAGGGGGCAGTTTTTTTCGTCTTCACTTGCATAATCATGACATCAGCTGGTGACACAACCTCAGTGCCTTTTACCACTATTGCTTACTCTCCGTAAGGGCCTCAGCGTTGAAGGGTACTTATGTTCTATACATGTGTCACGTCGGGACTTCCTGGTGTTACATGCGCACATGCGAACCATGATTTTGTGCCAGCGCGCCTCACGACGCAGCACCACCGCTCAGTAGTGCTTGACAAGTGACGTACGAGGCGCAAAAAGACAGTTCGTCAGGCAAAAACAAGCGCCCGCGTAAGAGAGCAATATCACTTCCTCGAGAGGCACTCACTTGCGTGCACCGTGCTCCATCCACATCGTTCCGTCCTCGCATATCTGTGTCAACAGGGTCGTGCGGACGTCCGTATCGCTACATCAAGTCATGTACAAAGTGGGTGTGTCCTGGTAACGAAGGTAGGGACAGGTAAACGCGTAAAGACTCCTTGAAGAGGACAGCTATCGCCCTTCACAGAACAGCCGTGCGAGCAGTCAGAATCGCCTGACTTCAAAGTCCTCAGGGCACGCCGGCCATATTCCTGGCCTTGTACACTTTGGTGTAACATATTTGCAGTCTGCGGCATATACACATGACAAATGTAGTACCATCCCTAAGCGGGATCGTAGTGTGCTTATAAGGTCTTCGGCGCTGGACAAAGCGGTGATGCCTGCTACATGTGCGTATTTCTCTGTCTGCCTCTCGCTTGCACCGTGAGAGTGAACGGAGGGTGATTCACTTTTGTGCACTTGTTAAGGCACTGTCATGTCAATGGCAGCGTGCTGCATGAATTCTTCGGCAGGCGATGTGAAGAGTGACTCAGCCGTCAATGGCGACGAAATATAAATACTGAGGAAAGCAAGTTTATGCCTTCGGTGCGGAACGATCGCTGCGTCTCGACGATACAGCGGAGGCGATCAAAGGTATTTGGTTTGTCATGCCAGGGTGCACATGCGTGTTTACTCGATCCCCTTGGGACACCAACGTTTGCGGATTTCCGGCGAATGCTGGTGGACGCCGTCTGCTATCTGACCGCTTCGAGAAGCTGCCGCTGAGGTCAGAATCGTGCCCATCAATTAACATCTTCGATGTCCGAAGCACGCATGTAGTGTGGGCGCGCGCACCAAATAAAAAAGAGGAAACTGCTGGTTTCATTCTCTTGTCTACTGTACAAACAGCCGCAGAAACCGCATTGGAACGCTGTTGCCGGTAGGCCGCGCACGATCATAAAGCGTTCCGGATTTGATGCGATCGTGACAGCAGAAAACGCTTACTCTCTTCGCGCGTGTCCGCCGCCGTGCCTCAGCGAAGATAAATAAATTCCCTGAAGTAGCTGCAGAGAAACTAACCCCACGAATTCTCACAACGACCAGACGTCACAAACGTGTCTTCCACTACATGCACAGGTCTCGGGGCGGCGAAGTATCCATCTGGTGAAGAGTCGATCTCGTGTCCCCACTGTCCGCGTTCACGTGCTGTGTGATGTTCTTACGCACGGCGCCTAGAACGTCCCCCTGGTCCCCGAATACACTTGATAAGATCTGTTATCCATAAATTCGCTGAGAGTTTTTAAGCTCGAAGCCTGAAAAATAATCGCATCCTTCGCTCCGCCTGAGCCTCCGAACACTCAGATGATACGCATACGTATAGACTCTAATGATTTTTTCTTCCCTGAATGCCTGCTATCCCCGCTTATCTCGTCACGTGGAGTCCGGACAGCTAGGGAACTTGCTGATTCAGTCACCGATAAACATATGACGAGTCCTGCTGTAACTGAGACCGTGTCATGTTTCGCCACGCAATGGAGACCTTCTGCAGCTCCTGTGGCAGCTTGGCAAGACGCATGACTCACAGAGGCCGAAACGATGGATTCACATCTCAAACTGCCGTTTCATGACAACGCCATTTTCTCAGCCCAGACAGCGCAGACTCTCTCCTTCACACGCGTAATGTGATAACTTCACTCGCACTGATGGTGACCGGCGCAGTCTTGCAGTCGTCCCGCAAAATTATGCATGTCTCAGTCTGTTGTGACGATTGGCACGGTAGTTTAATTCCAGGGACAAGCACTTGTTGATACTCTCACCTCTCATTCATATGGCGGCACGTGCAAATCGGGTGTGTTGCAGGTGTTTGACTGAAGCGCGAGGGGGCCGAGCAATTAACAAGACCTTGGGCACGCTGTGGACACACTCAACGATTGCTGATAACGTACTCAAGGCATACTTCGTAAGGTACACATCTGTGATTCAGTGGCGAGGGACGTCTCGACCGGCTCCCAGCTGGACTCGAATAAGCGTGTATTGTCAAAAATCGAGAGGCGCACACCATGTATGTGTGTTCGTGCACATGCATGAATGTGCATGTATGTATGTACGTGTACACGTATGCAAGTATGTACGTATGTAAGTATGCGTGTATATGCACGTGTGCATGTAGGTACATACGTACGTGTGTACGTATGTATATGTATGTATATGTATGTGTGTGTTCATCTGTGTACGTGTGTATACTTGCGCGCACCCGGTACCTCACTTATCAGGTTCATTTTGTTCTAACGGTGTGTAGATTAGTTACTGGATTATGTCCCCTGTACACATGTGTCATGCAAGTGCGTGCTTCAGGGGCTGCGAGCTGTAGTTCTCCAGCACAGTCGCTGTGGGGAAACACGCACGCGATTCTCTCTCTCTCTCTCTCTATATATATATATGTATATATGGATGTGCCTGGAAACCTACAATAGCAGGACGGCACTACTAGCATCGCATGGGAGCAAATTCAAGTGGTGCGCATGATACCATTTCAATGACGCTACCGAAGGGTAGCGTTGTTGCTCCATACGCATTCCCATTCGCCGCCGAGGCGGCTCTTTCGCATGGGCACCGCAGTGATCCACCACCAGCCCTGCGGCAGGCGCATTCCCTCAAACCTCTGCCGGCGAGGTGGCTGGGTTGACTTCGGGCGTTTCGTGTGTAATGAGCGTTTCGCCGATGTTGATCCTACCGCGTCGAGGCTGTTATTAACAGTGTGCCCCGTGCATCATCACTATTCTTGTGTCGTTCCCTTTTCGATGCGCCTGAACATCCAAAATCTGAGAAAACAGTTCACTGTTTTCTATCACTACGCATCCAGCACCGCCCTGTTGCGAAGCGTCTGTTAAGGTCTTGCTGCTGCGTACTTCACCACGCGTCATCGCCCGGTATCGCCGGCTCCGAGACTGCGCCGCTCGAGTCACGTAAGAAGGCTCATGAGGGGCAGCCAAGGTGAAACCCGAAGAGTCAACGGATGGAATCATCTACAGGTGACGCAGAAGCGCTGTCAACAGGCCATCGTGGACACCCTGAAGAACGAGTTCGACCAAGTGCAGGGGCCCCGCGGGGCCGCGGCTGTACTTCCCTGCACTGCTACGCAATATCTACAAGCTGAGCAAAACAGTAATGTCGTCGTTCAACGCACTACACCCATAACCGCTATGCCTCTTTTTTCGTGTCTCCACCGTCACTCGACCACAGGTGTCGTATTGCTACCAAACGTTATTAGGTTCCGACGTCCGCAGAGAGCGTACCACGCTGCGATTCGGCATGGTATATCCCCTGTGTGTAAAGGCCACGTGTCACCAGCGGATCAGGTAGCTGGTTAGGGAAGGAAAGGATGGGCGAAAGCGCCGACGCAACGTCAAGGAGCCGCGGCGCACGAGTGATTCCAGGCGGACTGAGGGGGCGGCGCTCGAAGTATCGATTCCAGCAGCGACAAATGTCAGTGGTGTTGTCCGCAGTTGTGTCTCTAGTGACACTCAGCGCACTCACGCAGCTAATCCGGCTGTGTAGGTTCCAGTGAAGAAAGGCTGGCCCCCCGGCTGTCTCGAAGGTCGGTCTTCTCTCGCCAACGTAGCTCGTCGATCGGCAGATAACGGAATAGGTGAGGAGGCGTGTCCAAGCTTGGAGGGTCGTTGCCAGAAATTATTGGGAGATAGACGACTGGAGAACCCGGTGCGGATACCAGCCGTGCTCTGGACAAGTGAGAGAGGGGGCAGTTCAGAGCAGCGTGGGCACAGGTTACCGTTTCAAAGAGGGGTACACTTCATTCTTCAACGGAAAGTGGCGTGGGCACTGCCCAAGACGGTGACCGGGCTGCCGAAGAGCCACCGCGTTAGTCTCAGGTAATAGAGGAAGATGTGCAACGGGTGGAGCCTCACCATTCGGCAGATGTTGCCGAGGGCACATCTGGCGAGCATGACGCTCCGTTGGAAGAACTGCCGCCTTATTCTCAAGTACAAGAGGAGAATACGCGACAGCGAGCATCTCATCCTTCAACAGAAATCATCGAGGGGGTTATGAGTCGTCATGCCCCGCTTGCCGACGCGCCGCCATCTAACTGTGAGGTAACGGAGGAAGATGGGAGACAGCGGGAGGCTTACAGTTCGACAGAAAATCTCGAAAGCGTTGCTGAAGCTCAGAATCAGTTTGCCGGAAAGCCCCCCCTCTTATTATCAGGAAATAGGGGAAGGCTGCTCATGGCGAGTGACTCGCTTTCTTGCACGTTCTCTCCAGGAAGGCCAGGGCTCGCGCACTGGGACCCCGCCGCCTTATGACGTAAATGACGTATGATGGGGTTCTGTGGAGTGAAGACTAGCAATTATCGTGGCGTCCTAATACTACTCAAAATGCGATGAATTTTCTTGGTCCTTCGAACCCAGGTAGTGGTGAGCATGCGGACGGCGAGCCCGTAGCCCTAATGGACTATTCAGAGCTGCAATACGCTTGGGTGCTGGGATGCTCAGGCCCAGAAAAGTGGTTGTCTGCATGGCACTGTGCTGTCGGGTTGGTATGTGGGAGCGTTGCACTCACATTGGCAATCATAGTTACCAGTACCCGCGGCTACACGTTAAGGAGTTGGACGTCACATGATATCTCGAACGCTTCTCGGAGCGACTCCCGTATCCTTCAAGATGGTGACGCGCTCAGCTGGAACGACGACACTCTTTCTGTACGTCGCAGAATTTCGGACTCACTTCGGTACCCTTCTCGTCCACACATAACACGACGACATCCTCAGCTGACTCGACGACACCGTCGTACACATCGCAGAGGTCAAGTCTCACAACCATACCTTGATCACCACAGACTACGTGACGACACCTTGCGTAGCATTCATGAGATTCAGTTTCAGCTTCAAGATGTGTGATAAATCCCGAAAGTGGAGCCTCTTGTGAACGAGAAGTCGCCGAATAGATTGCCTCGAGATGACCGCAGCTCCACGCCGTGCGCCTACTGATTGAACTGTTATTGACATGGGTACGTCAAGACAGGCACTGCACTTTGAGGGTTTTGTGATTCGAATGTCTGTGTCTACGACGCCGCTAAAACGAGGAAACATGCCCTATGCGGGCTTTGAGAAAACTAGTTCAGGAGCAGAGGGGTCGGCAGTGAGGGAATCACTGGAGACACATCGTCAAGACTGTTTCATCGCTTGTAGCAGGGACGGAGCTGCCCCCACGTGATTGCGACCCACTACATCGATATTCTTCACAGCACTGCCAAAAGCGCGAGGAGGGCGAAGAGGTGTTACGATGGAAGCTCAATCAGTGTCGTCGGATTTTGATTCCGGAAACCATGCCTGTAGGCGTCGACAGCACGACACGCCGCGACGCCCAACAAAACGTATTCTAATTATGAAGAACTCCGTATGACTCATCGCCCTTCAACGCAGCACCCAGGCTGGAATACATGGTGTCCCGGTAGACGCACTGCACCAACCATGGGGTTTGCATCGGTAGCAACAACTCGAGCCGGTCGACTACAGCGAAAATCCGCAAATACCGGTTGCCTGCATCCTCACGAGGACTGCAGAAGTGCCTAAAATCTTTGTTTGACGACGCGTGGAGCAGCCACAACTTCTGCATCGGTGTGTATAATGATACGCTTGCGTCGCCAGATGGTCATCTCGTTGGGCGGCTGCGCTGCTGGAAGCAGGTGTACTCTAACACGATCGAGCATAGAATCGAAAGTGTGCGGTTTCCACCTATACCAGCTGCCGTGGCGCGTGGCGCGTGCTGAGTTGCATCAGAACAGGTGTTGTTATCTTTTGAGAAACGACGGGATAACGCAGTAGAAGCGAGAGCCCCCTTCAGTGTGGTTGCAGTCCTCATATTTTCGTTTCGATGGCCTTAAAAACTCAATATATTTGCAAGCCCCGCTCAAAGTCCAGCCGTGTGTCGATGAGGAATCTTCGTACCTTGTTGGCCCCCGACTAGTCCACGAGTGGCTTTGCGTATGTGCTTTTGTGGTAAACGATTCTAACGTGAGGGTCACTGTCCCAGTGCGAAGACAGGACAGGGTACAGGATGGAAAACAGCTTCAGGAAACCAGTGCAAAATCACGGCCGTGCTGTGAGAATGCTTGTAGTGCTTGTATGCGGCACTTAAGAGGGGTGACACACGGTCTTCGAACTCAAGTGCCCCTGGTGAAAAATAACTGCAGAGACTACCACAGTCGTACGACTTCGTAAATATGATCTATGAGTACCTTACCATCTGTCCGGCGGATGCGAAGTCGCCGCAAACCTCTCACCACCTGCATTCAACAACCATCGACCTACCAGACATGCGTTGTGAGTGAAGCGCATGGCACACGTAAGATCGTGCAGACACCTCAAGGCGCTCACCAAGGAACTGTTCTGTCGTTGCCACCAAGCAGAGTAAAGTTCGTCAACGGCCACGCTTCGCTCACCCGTGTATTACATCCCCTTCAACACGTCACGGGCTTGCGGAGGCACTTGTACTTCAGAGAGACATCAGCCGGCGCGGGTAGGCCAATAAGCTTAGGGTGTAAAGGCACGGGAAAAGTGTAAACAAGGATAGAATGATGCTTTGTATTGATGTATCCTCCAGAAATCTCACGTCAAGCTGCACGAAGCTGCCGAAGTCATGAATAACGGGCATCACGGCGCACTTCACCATGTGCACATGAAATTACAGCATCCACGGCGTGGGGCAGCCTTTGCAGACGTCTTCCAACAGACAGACAGCGCCTTTCGATCCAGGATGTATCGGGACGACCGGGACGGCGCCGTAGCGTGTGGTAGTAGCGGCACGGGGCAAAGTCTTTCACATTCACTCCGCGCACCGATGACGCAATCTCAGTGCCTTCAATCATGGTTTTCTCCTTTGCGTAAATCCTTCCCAGCTAGGCAGTCCCTGAGTTGTCTATCCGTGTCACGTGCGTACTCCGTGGTATCAGAACTCCATAGGCGGACCCTGGGATCACGCCATTGTATCTCACGATGCACCGTAAGTGCTCTCGCAACCATGACTACAGACTTACGACGCGCAAAAGGGGAACTTATTAGGCGCAGCAAAAGAAAATAAGACCCTTAGCACGGAAGCACTGACTCGCATCCATCCTGATCTTCCCATATCTTTTCGCCTTCGTATACCCTTACCAGCAAGCTCGCGCTGAAGTCCACGCAGTGACATCAATCCACTTGAGGACTGTATGTTCCGCCGAAACGAAGGAAGGTGCAGATTTATGGATATATCCCCTGACCGCTGGAAGGTGCAGACTTATGGATAAAGACTTCTTGACCTCTAGCCACTAGCGCCTTAGCAGAGCAAACCGTGGGCGCAATACTAGCGGAACATCCTCGACGTTCACAGTACACTGCTGCAACTTTTTCGGCCCTCTACACTGTGATGTGGATTTATTTGCAGTCGGTGGTACCTACCCGTGTCAAGTGTGTAACACTCGGAAAACAGTAGGTGGAATCTTATTGTACTATAAACACTGTAGAGGACAGAACGACGATGCCTTTTGTCAGCTCTATCTCTTGCGTGCACGGTGACAGCAATCAAGAGTGGTCCACTTCTGTCCCCTTGATACGACACTAGCACGGCGAAGTTTTGGTGCTCCAATGAGTTCTTTGACGGCCAGTACAATGACCGAGTCAGGCTTCAGACGCGACGGCTGATAAGCCGTGAGGAACGTCAAGTGTGTGGCTTCGGTACGCGACGAGCGCTGCGAGTCCGCATATAGTGGAGTCATCCCAAGACAGTCTGTCTGTCAACGGCGGTCACGAACATGTATTTCACGTGTGAAGCTGTGTGCCAAACGATGGCAGACGCCGTCTGCCAGCTGATCACTTCGAGAAGCCCGCCCCGCTGTCGGCGTTGTTCAGTCAAATCTACATCTTCGATATCGCAAGCACCTACGGGATGTGTGCGCAGCAAGGGCCTAGAAGAAAGTAGAGCATTGGTTTTCTCTTCGTCGCCTACTGTACTGGCAGCTGTAAGCCCTGCCGTTGACTACTCATCCGTGAAGGTGGCAGGTGTTTTGTGTTCGTAACACGATGCGGATCAGATGTCATCGTGACGGCAGGAAAACCGCGTACCCAGTTGGCGAATCTCCCGCGCGGTGTCTCTGTGCGCGCAGAAGAACGAAAACCCCAAAAGTGGTTACGAGTGAACTTGTACCACGATGGCTGACAATGACCAGCCGTTACGAGTGCGTCATCCGGTACAAGTTCAGGTTTTACCGTGGTGCAGAATCCATCTGGCAAAGAATGAATGTGATGTTTCCCCCTGTCTGCATTCTCGCGCTGGATATTTTTTCACACGGCATACATTGGCCCCGTAAACCTCGGAGAACCCCGGGGTCTACGTGGACATATGGCAAAAAAAATGTCACTCAACAATTTGCTAAGAAGTTCTGAGCTCGAAGCCTGAAAAACAAGCGCGTCCTTCACTCCAACTGGGTCTCCGTACATCCCGATGATCTGCACCAACGTGTAGACACGCCAGTGGGCTTACCTAGACGCAAAATTCTCTAGCCGCAAGATTCCCCACAATTCCCCGCGTATCTCGCAACGTGGAATCTGAGACGGGCACCGGCAGAAACCTGACGAGTCGTGCTATAGGTGGGACCGTCTCAGGTATCATTACAGTGTCCTGACCTGCTGCAGACGTACACGATTCACAGAAGTCGGAAGCAGAGAGTTCACATCTCTAATTGCCTTTTTACGGCTACGCAGTTTTGTCAGAAGCCGCCAACTATCATGGGTAGTGCACCCATGAACGGTGGTGAACGGTGTCACGTTAAATTCCTCCCGCAGAATCGTGCACGCTTCATTCTGTTACAGCAGCTGCCGCGGTAGCTCCATTGTGCGCAAGTGCGTTTAGTTTTACTCTCGCCTCCCTGCCGAATGGCGGCATGTGCAGTTCGGATGTCCTGCACAGGTTTAATTGACGGGCGGACGGGGCCGAGCAACGATGATACCGCCATGAAACCCGTCCTCATCCTTCCGCTTCTTTCTGCGCACGAAATGCTAGTTGATCTGCAAATCAGCGCCTCTGACTCTCCGTAATCTCGTGCTGTGGTCCACAACAGTGGGAAACCGTCGGCCTCTTGCGACAACTGCGCCGGTGGTTTTCACCGTTGAGCTGCACCCTGTGTTACACGAGTGAGTTGAAAGGTATGCATATGGGTCTTAGACGCTGGACGCTGCTGCAGCCCGCATGAAAACTGGGCACCAAGATTCGTATCGCGGGTTATCGGGTTTTCTGAATTGTCGCGCCCTCCTGAATTGCCTGCCTGCAGCCGTTTCAAACCCAGACGGTGTGTTAACCACATAAGAACAATCCACATTTCCAAGAGACGTGGTGCCCGGCCACGTCTCACCACTTGCTGCAGTTGTGGAGCCATACAGTGTCTCTGTACGGAGTGCAGCGAAGAAGTGCGTCGTATTGTAGCTGGTAAGCTTGTGTAAAGATAGTTGAAAGCGGCGCGACATCTACCCATGGTGCGCGGGCAAGTGTCGTATGTTCGTCTCCAGGGAAAATACCAGCAATTCGCGACCGCTGACAATTTGCCTGCTCCGAGCGATTGTTACAAATGCATTCGGTCCGCTTTGAGCGAACTCAACGCTTGTTGATGACGCTACCAAGGCATGCGCCGTGTTTGTAGCCGTGGCTTGTCCCGGTTCCTCTTGCATGCGCAACACAGTAAACGCGAAGAAATGTATGCCTACATCCGCCTTGACACACAGAAGGAGGATACGAGTAAGTTGAATTTCTTCTATGGGTCAACTCGTAGCACATTTCACTTCGGTGGCTCCTTCCTTTTCGTCTGCGGCCCTCTCTTTTTGGGTTGCTACGGTGCCGCTAATGCGTCTGCTGATCCAGATGCAGCAGCTGCTGCTTGTAGTGTTCGTCGCGCCGAGTCGCCACTCGCCCATCGTCTGATCCCCTTCTACCGGCAGTAGCCTACCCCAGGGAACTCTGGTGCTGCCGCTGCTCGTTGCAGCCCTTGCTGGTACATTTTCCCTGCGTATGTGCCCCTCTGCGGCGACGGCGCTGCTGTCGCTGTCGCTGCTACTGGTGTTGTTGCGCTGCTGCGCGTGCTGCCGGTGCTTCAGCTGCTCCTGTTGGTACTTCCTCTGCGTCTGCTGCTTCTCCTGCTGCTGCTTCTCCTGCTGCTGCTTCTCCTGCTGCTGGTCTTGCTGGTGGTACGCTGCAGTGGCCTCAGCTGCTGCTAGTCCGCCCCGCCGCAGCGCTCTGTAGCTGTGGTTTGTGTCGCTGCTGTTGCTGCTGCCGGAGTGCTCGACGTGCGGCGACTGCAGCAGGCGTCAGCAGCGGCGGCTACGTCAGCAGCAGTGGCTGCATCAGCGGCTGCGTCAGCAGCAGCCACGGTGACAACACGTGCCACAACACGGCCAGCAGCCTTCGTTGCAGCAGGAGGAGCAGCAGGACCAGTCCGAGCAATAGTAAAAGAGGGAGCACGCCTGCCGCGCCCATCCCTTTCGCCCGGTTGGTCTCCGTCGGTGGGCGACTCGATCTAAATACGTGGACGTGGGCGGTTTGTTTTAAACATGCTGCCAGCCATGTTGTTCCACGGCCCGTCTCTACTACGCACATATATCGTGGCAGATATACAGAGGTAGAAAGCAATATATGCATACATACGTGCATATCTGGTGGCATTGTATAGGTCCATACTCTTATAAATAAACGTATACATATATATATATATATACATATATATATATATGTAGGTACACCCATATGTGTGTTGTGTGGGAGTTTATGTGGAAGAAGCACGGGCGGCGCGACAGTTGTTTTCCTTGGGCGCGCAGGAGGCTTTTCTTGCTGCAGCTGTAGGGTGAAGCAGGAGCACCTGCAGCTGCAGAAGCCACAGCAGGAGCAAGTGCTTTCCACGAGCAGCAGCAGCAGCACTGTCCGCGCAGAAGGAGCAGGACCCGTCGGACGAACAGCAGCAGCAGCAGCACTCGGGGAAACAGCAGCAGCAGCACTCGGAGGAAGAGCAGCAGCACGGCGGACAGAGAACAGGCTGCAGCAAGACCACCAGCAGCTGCAGCAGGTGAAGGACGAGTCGTCGAAGGGCAGCAACGCCGAAGCGGTTGTGGCGCAGGCGTGCCCCTCAGCGTTGAAAGTTTTAGGACGGGATTTACACACACATGCACAGGATATACCTCACAATGTAGACACATATGTGTAGTCACGCAGGGGAAAACAGCAGCGCTTGGATAGCCCTCCGCATACACAGCAGCACGTATATTCGCAGCAATAAGGGAGATAGCTGCATATGTTAACGCCGAGATGTCTGTGTCTTCTTCTACTCATACATACATATACATATATATATGTATATATACTCATATATACTTCTACTCATACATACATATATATATATATATATGTACGTAGATGTGCTCGAAGCATCTCCGGCTGTGGGTGAGGTAGGGGACGAGCAGTAGCGGCATTCACGACTCGAGCAAAGGACAGCGGTGACTGCAGAAACACGACAGCAGCAGAAGAAACGCAACAGCAACGGGCAGCAGCGGCAGCAGCTGTGTCACGGAAGCGCAACAGAGACTGCAGGAGGAACGGCGCCAGAGGAGAAGTCTGTGTGTGCGGGTGGGGAACGGACAACAGCAGGAGGAGGAGCGACCGAGGTGGCGAAGAGGCAGCAGCTACCACGGCGGCGCCCGAGGTGAGAGCAGCAGCAGCAGCAGTGGGTGGGTCGACGGACGCGTGGAGAGGACGCAGCAAAAGAAGCTGCAGAGAGTACGTGACAGCAGCGGCGAGCAAGAAGAACGAATAGGAAGGGAACGGAAGGAAGAAAGGGCTGCGAAGGGCGCTAGTGGGGTCGCGTCAGCAGCAGAGGAAGACTTTTCGACTGCGTTGCGTCCGCCTCGGTGCAGACGCGTCGGAGCGACCGCAGAGACAGCCACGCGGCTGCTGCTGCTGCTGGTGCTGCTGCTGCCCCGTCCCTGTTTCCCGGTGGTGTGACCGCCGGCAACCGCAGCTGCTGCTGCTTCTTCCTCAGCGGGCGCTGCTGCAGCTGCTGCTGCATGTCTGCCTGAAGCCGCAGAACATCTGCGGCACGATGGAAACTCGGCTGCTTCTGCAGTCGCTTCTTCCTAGCAGCAACACCTGGAGCAGCAGCAGCAACAGGGATGGCGACAGCGGAAAAAACACGAGCAGCAGAACGAACGGCCGCAAGGAAAGCAGAGGCAGCAGCGGGAACACTAGCAGCAGCGCAAAGACTGCCGGTGGCCGCACGCTCAGTCGCTGCAGCAGGTTCGTGGGCTGCTGCTGCGGGAGCAGCCCCACGAGCAGCACCAGGAGCTGCAGATGCAGCAGCAGGAACAGGCGTGATAGCAGCAGACAACACAGCGGCGGCGCGCGGAGGCGTTAAGAACACCGATGACGCAGGCAAGAAGACATCACGCGGAGCAGCAGCAGCGGTAAAGGGAGGAAGGGCAGCGCGTCCATCGGCGAGAGCAACAGCAGCAGTGCCCGCCAGTGCTGGGTCTACAGGAGCAGACGAAACTGGCCAGGCAGCAGCCGCAGCACTGCAGAGATGTGCTTCAGCCTCGTCCGTAGTTGCAGGGGGTAGACCCGTGTCCTGGCGAGGGGGCCACAGCGTCACCAGCAGGGACAGCAGCAACGCCAGCAGGGGGGGCAATAGTGGCAGCGGCAGCGGTCAGACGGTCGGCAGCGGAGGTGGGAGCAACAGCATGAGAGAAACTTCTTTTCCGAGGACGAACAGTTACTTAAGGAGGTCGCCACGTATAAGTAGTACTCCGACAATCAGCAGCAGCAACGTCTGCAGCAGCAGCAGCAGCAACAACGTCTGCAGCAGCAGCAACGTCTGCAGCAGCAGCAGCAGCAACGTCTGCAGCAGCAGCAACGTCTGCAGCAGCAGCAAGGTCTGCAGCAGCAGCAACGTCTGCAGCAGCAGCAGCAGCAGCAACGTCCGCAGCAGCAGCAGCAACGTCTGCAGCAGCAGCAGCAGCAACGTCCGCAGCAGCAGCAGCAGCAACGTCTGCAGCAGCAGCAGTGGAAGCAAGAACGGCAGCAATGAAAGCAACAGCATTAGCGGCCAGTTACCAAGCGGGTCGTGTGGCTTGTCTCTGCCTTTTTCTCCTGCATGTGATGTGGCGTCACATGAGCGACAGTTAACACGTTCCGCACGACGTGCTGCCGTTGAAGGAAGTCCCGCCAGCGGCAGCAGGTCTGGGTTCTCTACCGCAGACGAGCCACGGAGTTGTGGTGTACGCACGCGTCGAGAGCCTCTCATACGGAGACCTCACAGACGGCAGAGGGCACGCGTTCGACCGTCTGTTCGCTGCCTCTGTGCGTCGCCAGTTTCTTTGTGGCGTACAAGCTCCACGCCAACAGCAACGTTATCTGCTGCAGGATCCGCAGCTCCTGCTGCTGTTTCTTTGCATGCCGCTGTTCCTGGACCCGCCGGTGCCGCTGCTCCTGGTTTGTCCTCCTGCTCCTTCTCTGCCGCTGCTCTGCCTGCGGCGTCCGCTGCTGCTGTTGCCGGCTCACCTGCTGCGGCTGCTACCGCCGCTGATGCGACTGCAGCTGCTGCGTCTGCTGCTGACAGCACACCGTCTGCTGCAGGGACGCTCGCTGTCGTTGCTGCTGTCCCCCCTCCTCTGTTCGCGTCTTGTGCCTCAGCGGCCGCTGGGCGCCGTGCTGTTGCTGCTTCTGCTTCTCCTGCTTCTGCTGCACTTCCGCATCCCGCTTCCGCTGCTGCTGCCCTGCGTACATGTACTGTTCTACCTGAAGCAGCAGCCACTACTCCACTGCTGCCCGTGTGTCTTTCTTCGGCAGTTCCATCTTCGCGTCCTGCTGCTGCTACAGCTGCGACGGGGAGCACGTCATCTGCAGACGGAGCAGCTCCTGCTGCTGCGCCGTCCTCCTTCGCCCCCTCCTCTTCCTCCTCGTCGTTTTCTGCTCATGCGGCATCATCCTGCTATTCCGTTTCTGCCCCTGCTACTGCGTCGGCAGCAGTTGCTGCTGACCGATCTCCTTCAGTTTTCTCCGCCTTGCTCGTTTCCCTCCGCGCCGCTGCTGCGTCCGTTGCTCCGCGTGGGACTGCTGGCACGCGTCCTGCCTCCGCTGCTGCAGCTTCTGCTGCTGCAGCTGCGCATTCTCATTTTGCTGCTGCTACTCATCCTTGTGGTCCTGCACGTGATACTTCTACTGCTGCTCCCGGAGCTGCTGCTGCTGCTGCTTCGCTGCATCTCTGTCGTTGTGGTGCGGCGGCCGTTACGGAAGCGTCCGTTGGTGCTGCTCCTCCATCTGCTACTGCTGCTGCAGCGCAAGCAAAAAGCAGCAGAAACCGAAGAAGAACAGCAGGACGTGTCAAAGAGGTTGCTGCCTGCAGCGGCAACAGAGCAGCAGATCCCCAGGGCAGCAGAACTGGCAGCACAGCAGCACACGGTTTTGCCCCGTCCGTCCGGGCGCATGCATCGTGTGTCCTCCGCAGCAAGAGCAGCAACAACAGCAACAGCAGCACCGTCACCGGCGTCCACCGCCCCAGCAGCAATAGCAGCACCAGCATGGCAGCAGTGGCAAGAAGCACTCTTCGCTTGCAACAGCAGCACCGCGTGGTGTCTTTGGCGGAATTTCTCGGCGAAGACGAAGCCGCGCTGCCGGATCTTGTCGTGGAAGGAGGAGCGAACCACCGGGACCGCGTGCGCAGCAGCAGCAGCAACAGCAGCAGCAGGCACGACTGCAATAGCAGCACCAGAGAGGGAAGAAGATGTGGTAGCAGAGAGCATAAAACTGATAGTGACAGCAGCAGCACCAGCAGCAGCACCAGCAGTAGCAACAGCAGAGGTGGAAGACGAGGGCGCAGAAGGCAAGCTGCGGGGCATCGCCGCAGAAGGCAACAAGCACGAGCAGATTTGATCTCGTTTCCGGCCGTCGTCTGTGCCGTTGCTGGTGTTGCTCCAAGAGTCAGCAGCAGCAGTGGCAACAGCAGCAGCAGAAGGAGGAGGAGGAGCTGCAGCAGCAGGAGGGGCAGCAGCAGCAAAAGCAGCGGGGAGAAGGAGAAGACCGACACGGAGGCTGGAAGAGAGAGTATGTCGCGTCTGTTTATAAGTGATGCTTCAGTTCCCTTTCATCGGCAGCAGCTGCAGTCGTTGCATGCAGCAGGTGATCCTCTCTGGTTCCATCAGCAGGACCAGCAACGGTGGCCACTTCCTGCTGCAGCAGATGGTCCAGCAGCAGCTGCTGCTGCTGTCGACTGTACACCCGCCGCACATTTCAGTCAGAAGAAAATGTCCTCGCAGGGCGGAGCGGCAGCAGCAGCTACAGCCTCGAGAGCAGCAACAACGGTGCCCTCTACCACAGCGGCCACCGCAGCTACACCCATCGCTGCAGCAGATTCTGGTACAGCTCCTGCTGCTGCTCCTGCTCTTTCCTGTTCTCTTGGTGCTGGTTCTGCGGCGGTGGTGCCGTCTGTGGCTGCATTTGCACGTTCTCCCGCTGCTGGCCCTGCTGCCGGCCCTGCTGCTGCAGCTTTCTCGCCTGGTCCTGCTGCTGGCGCCGGGGGAGGCCCTGCAGCGTGTACAGAGTCTCTGCCGAACGTGTGGAGGTCCGAGTCGCCGGGTGTACGTACACCCGAGGATTATTTGTATCCGCCGACCTTCTTGACTCATCCGCCTCCCCTACGTAAAGTCGTCACTTCGTCCACCTCGGATTTCTGCGTCAACAGTCCGGCTGCTTCTTTTAAAATGTATGAAACGACAGTCTCTGCTGCTTCTGTTAGTGCGTCGCACGCTGCTGCGGGTCCGGCTGCAACAGCGCGGATCACGCGCTTTTTCTGCCTTAGCCCCGGTGGCTCGCCGACCGTCAGTCGCAGCAACAGCAGCAGCAGCAACAAGACCAGCAGCAATAGCGGCAACAGCAGCAACAGCAGCAACGGCAGGCACACCAACAGCATCGGCGCGTGTCTACAGGGTGGCAGACACCTGCGCCGCGACAACAACAGCACAGAGAGCGCCAGCAGCAGAGATAGCAGCGGCAGGGTCAGCGGCAGCAGGATCGGCAGCCGCAGGGTCAGCGGCGGCAGGATCCACAGCCGCAGGATCAGCAGCCGCAGGTTCAGTAGCCGCAGGTTCAGTAGCCGCAGGGTCAGCAGCCGGAGGGTCAGCAGCAGCTGTTGCTGTTGTACATGGTCGGCGTCTGCTGCAGGGCGGTCCAGTTCAGGAATGAGTGCAACTAAGGAAAGGCAGCACGACCGTGCGTCAGCAGCAGAAGTAACGCAGCGGCAACAGGAAGCTTCGATTACACCGACCGTGTTGCAGCAGCAGCGGCAGGGGACAGCAGAGGATGTACAGAGGAACCGGCGGAGGAAAAGAAGAACAAGACAGCAGCAGAGTGACACTGCCTGGTTTGACGTTGAAGAGGAACTAGAAAAGGAAGCTGCTGCTGCTGCTGCAGCAGAGCCAGATGGTCTGCGTGGTGCTGGGGTCGCTGCTGCAGAAGGAAAAGAGGACTTTGATTTTGTTGACTTCTCTTCATGTGGGGACGCTGCCTCCTCGGGGTCGCTGCTGCTGTCGCATGTGGGCTGGGTGCTACAACTTTTGGCAACGGGCGGCTGCGATACAGCAGCCTCAGCAGCACACGCTGCCGACGCAGTAGGAGTGTTAGCAGAAGGAAGAGCAGCAGCAGAAGCTCGAACAGCAGCAGTGGCACGAGCAGCAGCAGGTGGGGTATCACGCACGCCAGCGACAGGAGCGCGTGGAGCAACAACCAGAGAAGCAGGGCTCTTTCGAGAAACAAGCTGCAGCAGGAGAAGGAAAATAAAGAACAAAGCCGCAGGGGCAGCAGCAGCTCGGAGAGGGGAAGGGGCGTTGCTGTTAATATCTGGCACCGGCTCCTGCACGCGTTTGGACGATGCGCTATCTCACCAGCCAAGTATAGCGGCAGCAGCAGATACAACAGCAGTTGCAGCAACAGCAGCAGAAGCAGAAGAGGCGACACCAGCGGTGAGGCGTAGCAGCAGTGGCAGGAGCTTTCGTACTCGTGCAGAAGGTCTGAGTCCACACAGCAGCAACTGCAGCAGCAGGAACGACAGCAGCAGTATTGATATCACCGGTTCTAGGATAAAAAGCAGCAGAGGCAAGAGCGGCCTTTGTTGTGTACGGATCAGTAGAAGCAGCAGCGGCAGGACTCTGGGCGCTGGCAGCAGCAGCGGGAGCAGCCATGGGCAGCAGCTACACCTCCACCGGCAGCAAGTTACAGCTGGTGCAGCGACAGCAGCAGGAGCAACAACAGCAGCAGCCGGAACACGAACGGCAAGGACAGCAGACACAACAGAGGCCGGCACAGCAGCAAAGGCAACAGCAACGGCGGAAGCAGGTACAGCAACGGCGGAAGTAGAAACAGCAACACACGCCGGAGCAGCAGCAGCAACAGCAACGAGTGCCCGACTCGGCTCAATCGTTTCCCTGCTATCGCGGTTTGTTCTCCCATGGAAGGCTGGAGCAGCAGCAGAACAGCTCACATCTGCTCATGTTGCGCCTACTGCTGGCGCTGCTTCGACTGCTGGAGCTGCTTCTACTGCTGGAGCAGCTTCTGCGGCTGGCGCCGCTTCTGCGGCTGGCGCTGCTTCTACTGCTGCAGGACGAAGACGGCTGCCACCGCTGTTGCCGACGCGTGCTGCTGCGGCAGGAACACGAGGAAGAGAAGGCGCAGCAACAGCCGCAGCAGACGCAGCAGCCGCGCCAGCAGACGCAGACGCGACAGCAGCAGCAGGGGGAGCAGAAGATGAGGAGGAGCCGCGGCAGTGGCTAGTAGCTAACGGCATGCTAGCGCTGCAGCAGGAGCTGCTGCTGCTCGGGGAGCGCAGCAGGAAGAAGAAGGAGAAGATGAAACGAAAGAAGAAGAGGAAGAAAGGGAAGAAAGGGGGAGAGGAAGAGGGAAGGGAAGAAGAAAAGCAAGCTATGTGGCGGCCGCACTTTCAAGCTGAAGAGCAACAGCGGCAGGGCCACGAGCAGCAGCACGCACGGCAGCAGCGCTGTCAGCATTTGGAGCAGCAGCAGCAGCAACGGCAAGAGAAACAGCAGCAAGGGCAAAAGCAGGAGTCCGCACCGCAGGAGGAGAAGGAGGAGGATCAGCAGCACGAGCAGCAGTCCCAACATAAGGAGCAGCAGCAGCAGCTGAGCAGTTATCAGGTGAAACAGCAGGAAAATAAACAGCAGCAGGTTCACACGGGACAGCAAGAGCAGCAGGGGGCAGAGCAAGGTGAACCGCAACAGGGAGACAAGTATGGCTGCTGCGGCGCCGGCGAGCAGCACCCGAGAGCGGGGAGGAAGCAAAACCAAAGTGTTTCGAGCCCGAGCAGTAGCGCAGGGCGGCGAGCCAACTGCGGCAGCGTGGAAAGGCGGCGCAGCAGCACAAGCAACACCAACACTATCAATATCAGGGACAGTCACAACAGCAGCAACAGCAGCAGCAGCAACAGCAGCAGCAGCAACAGCAGCAGCCGCAACAGCAGCAGCAAGGGCAGTAGCAACAACAACAGCAGCAAAAGCATCGAAAGCAACAGCATCAATATTTGCAGAAGAATGTACAACAGCAGCAGAGGTAGCAGGAGAGGCGGTGTCTTTGTCAATGATGTAGCTGCTGCTCCTCCTGCAGCAGGACCGCGTATTAGCCGGCCCCTCACGAAGAGCGGAGCTAAGGAAGCTCCCCGTGCAGCGTCAAGAGTCGGATCCGCGGCAGAAACATCGCATCATGAGGCAGCGGCACCCGCAGCTGCAGACGGTGGAGCAGCAGCAGCAGCAGCAGCAGAGAGTCAAGAGGTAACAGCAGCAATGGGGCACGTAGTGATGGGGCCGGATGCAGCCGCAACAAGGGGAGCAGCGCCAATTGCAGCAGTAGGAGCTGAAACAGACGTGAATCCAGCAGCAAGAACCGGAGCAGCAGCAACAGGAGGTTGCGGCGACCTTTGCGCTGGGCAGCTGCTGGTAACCGCGGAAGAAGAGGCCGCGGTTTTCTTGGCCACATCAGCCGGATCAGGAGAGTTCCGAGCAGCATCAGATAAACGGTGTGAAGTGAAAGCAGAAGTCGGAGCGAGAAACCCTGTACCGGCAGCTGCAGCGGGTGCTGCAGGAGCAGCAACTCCCGCAGCAGCAGCCCCAGCAGCAGGAGCTCCAGCAGCAGCAGCAGCAGCAGGCAAAGACTGGGCCGCAGCACGAGGCGGTGGCAGAGCAGCAGCAGCAGACTGGGATGCAGCCGCAGCTGCAGCACGGGTACCGGCACGGGAGATATCCGTCGCCTGTGCAGGAACTGCAGCAGCTGAACAAGCAGCAGCAACAAGCCGTGAAGCAGGGTTGCCTGCAGTAGCAGGAGCCTCAGGAGAGGCTCCGGTCGGCAGTGGAACGAGAGCAGCAGCAGATGGGAGACCAGCGGCAGGGCAGGGGGCGTCGTCGACGGCGGCAGCACAGCAAGCAACAGCAACAAGAGGCAGCGGGCCAGCGACAGCAGCAACTGCTGCAGCAGGCTGCACCACAGCGACAGCGACGTCAGGGAGGAAAGCAGCGCCAACTGCCAGAGCAGCAGCGAGAGCAGCAGCACCAGCAGCCGAAACAGCAACGAGCGGAACAGCAGTTGTGGCAGCGGAAACGGCGAGCGCAGCAGCAGAGACGTCAACGTCCACGGCGTTTCCTTGTGCAGAAGCAGCAGCATCTGACGCATTAGCAGAAACAGAAACCACCACAGCTGCAGTAGAAGAGGTACGGGCGACACAGGCAGCTGCGAGGGCGACAGAAACAGCAGCAGCAGAATGCACTGGCGCCTCTCCTCAAGTCTTTGCCGCCGTATCTTTTGCCAAGAAAATGCCTGCGGAGGAAGTTCAGCGGTACAACAGAGCGGTGCCGTCGCCGCCGCAGCAGCAACACCTGCAACAGCAGCAGCAGACAGAGAAGCAGCAGACGAAGGAGTCGGTGGATCAGTTGTTGCAGAGGCAGACGATTGAAAGGTCGTTCCTGTCAGGGCCACAGCAGCAGCAGCAAGAGCCACAGCAGCAGCGGGATGAGGCACAGCAGCGAGGGGCGTGTTTTACATTCGACGGGACGCAGCAGCGGCGGGGTCAGGTGGAGGATCAGCTGCAGCAACAGGACAGGAAGAAGCAAAACGGAGGCGCGGAGGCGCCAGCAGACATCCATGAAGAATGCTGTCATCCTCTGCCACTACAAGCCTCCGCTGCCTGCGGTTGTGGTGCTTTTAAGGACTCCGCTGAAGGCCGACCGCTTTCTACTCCTGCTGCTGCAACAGCATTGCCTACGGCTGCTGCTGCTGCAGGATATCGAGCTGTTGCCGCAAGACCTGCTGCCGCTGCGGGCTACACTGCTGTTGCTGCAAGACCCGCTGCTGCTGCGGGATACCCTCCTGTTGCTGCAAGACCCGTTGCTGCTGCTGCAGATGAGCCGCTTGCGTCCAGTGCTGCTGCTGTGAGACGACGCTCTACTCCTGCTGCTGCGGAACGGTCACGCGCGGCTGCTGCGGAACAGCCACGCGGAGCTGCTGCTTCAGAACTCGCTGCTTCTCGTGCAGAACATGTCTTTGCTGTTGCTGCTGCCCGCTCATCTTCAGACGGAGCTGCAGCGGAGCGCACTGCGGCTGCAGCAGCCCGTGCTGCTCCTGCGTGTGGTGAGGGAAGTACCGCAGATGCAAGTGCTGCTGAGCCTGCGGGTAGAGCTGCGGGTGGGGTTGCTGCTGCTGTTCGTACTGACGCTGCTGCTGATATACGTGGTCGTGGTGGCTCTGCTGCTCCTGCAGGGTTTGCTGCGGCCTCTGCTGGGTCGGTACATGTGCCGCCCGACAACAGAGCGGTAGCCACAGCGGAGTCTCTTGCTGTCGGAAGGAGGCTGCCTGCAATGTTTTCTCCTCGTCCAGGTGGGGCTGCTGCTTGTCCTGGAGCTGCTGCAGCATGTGCTGCTGCTGCCGCGTCGCAAGATGACGGAACAGCAGGGAGTGCTGGCGCTTCGTACGACATGGTACTCAGAGAGAAGGAGCAGCAACGGCAGCAGCAGCAGCAGAGGGAGAAATGGCAGTGGCAAGGTCAACTGGTGCAGCAGCTAGTAGTACACCTAGAGCAGCAGCAGCAGCAGGTGGAGCGGATCGCAGAGCAGCAACAGCGACAACAGCACTTGACTCAGCAGCGGCTACTGCAGCAAGGGAGACAGCAGGAGCAGCAGGTGACGCCGGAGCGGCAGCAGCGTGTGGAACTGCAAGAAGAGCAGCAGCCGAAACAGCAGCGGCTGAAACAGCAGGTGGCAGAGCAGCAGGTGCTGCAGCAACAGCAGGCAGAGCAGCAGCAAAAGCAGGAAGTGAAGCAACAGCAATTGTTGCAGGAGTTTGCTGAACAGCAGCGGTTGCAGCAGCTGTGCCAAGTAAGAAAGCAGCAGCTTTTCCAACAGCAACTGTTTCGCCAGCAGCCGGGTGCAGAGGAGAAGCAGCAGCAGCAGCTAGAACAGCAACAGCAAGTGGTGAGGCAGCAGTTTCTGTTGCATCTGCAGGAAAAGGGGAAGACGGGTACGGGCACGTGGAGAAACGGACATTGTGAAGAGATGCAGCAGCAGCAGCAACGCATGCTTTGCCAGCAGCAGCAGCAGGAGAGAATTCGTCTGCTGCTGCAGCAGCTCGCCTTCGCTGATGTCGACGAAGCTCCGCGACGGCGGCGACTGCCGCCGAGGAAGCAACAACCAACAGATGAGGGAAAAGCAGACTGTCTCATGGCAGCAGGATGCGGAAGAGTAGCCGCGTCAGAATGTCGACTGACAGCAGCCGGACACGCAGCTACAGCAGCAGCAACGAGTGGAGCCGCAGCCAAAATGGCAGCGAAGACGACTTCAGAAGGCGAAACAGGGGGAGGAGAAGAAGACGCAGCAGCAACACAAGGAAGCGCATCAGCAAGAGGAGAAGCAGCAGCTGTAGACGAGGGACAAGCAATAACTGCTGCAGACGGAGTGGACGGGATCCCGAAGAAGAAGGCCGATAGCACTTTGTCGTTTTTGCTGCGGCTGCTCCCATCTGCTGCTGCTGCCTCTGCGCCGCCGATGGGGTGGTGGCCGGTCAGCAGCTTCGACAGCAGCACGGGACTGTCGGCAGCAGCAGCAGCGGCGGCACGCCTTGACGCCGCACCGGTTGCTGCAGCGGGTGTGTTTGCAACAGCAAAAAACGAGGTACTTCTTTTTAGTAGCAGCGGCGTCGGCAGGGAGGATGCAGACGTTCAGCGGAGCAGCAGCAGCAGCGCGCAGAGCGGTGACTGTTCGAAGACCAGCAGCGGCGGAAGCAACAGCAGCATCAACCACAACAGCACCACCGCCGTCAGCAACAGCAACAACAACTGCTTCTGTGACTCACACGTGTGACGCATTAAAATGTAGCAGGTGTGTCTGTTCGCCTCAACCTGGGAGACAAAGAGAGACAGAGAAAAGAAGGAAGCACTTGTTGTCTCTCTCTCTCTCAAGCAGGTGACTGCTGCTGCCGCTGTTGCCCTTACTGCTGCCGCGGTTGCTCTTGCTGCTGCCGCTGTTGCTCTTGCTGCTGCCGCTGTTGCTCCTGCTGCTGCCGCTGTTGCTCCTGCTGCTGCCGCTGTTGCTCCTGCTGCTGCCGCTGTTGCTCTTGCAGCTGCCGCTGTTGCTCTTGCAGCTGCCGCTGTTGCTCTTGCTGCTGCCGCTGTTGCTCTTGCAGCTGCCGCTGTTGCTCTTGCTGTTGCCGCTGGTACTCTTGCAGCTGCCGCGGTTGCTGCTGCCGCGGTTGCTGCTGCCGCAGTTGCTGCTTGTGAGCCGGCTGCGCTTGCTTCGGCTGCCGTAGCTGCTGCTGTTGCTGCTGCTGCTGTCGGTTGTGTGGGGCGTCTGGGAAAGAATAGACGTGGGGACGCAGCGCGTGCACCGCTGCGCGCACGAGGTGTGTCATCTTTCTAGCACCCTTTTTTTGCACGAGTTTGCAGTCCACCACTCGTCAGATGACAACATACATTTGCAAGTTTCTGCCTACACGCGTATGTATTTTTCCGGGGAATGTAGAGGTCGCGTCCCCACCACACGACCCTACGTGCAAACAACGCATGCACAGGCACTCATCAAACTAACATATACACATATGTGTCCGCACATATATATATATATATGCCGCTGCGTGTATATGGAAATATGTATGTAAATGTGTATGTTTGAACGGTAAAAGCAAGCGTGTGAGTATATGTGCCAGTCTTTTCCTAGCGTTTTCCTGTACGTTGAAGCGGACCACCGTAGGTGTACGTTCTCTTGGTCGACGGTGTCTGTCTCTGAACAGAGCTACCAACACATCCACTCCCGACATACGCAGGTGGCGCTCGCAACGTGCCAGGGCTAGTATTTATACATGTGTATATGTGGCGGGTCTACCGGCGCCTTTTCTCTCCATCTAGAGAGAGAGGAGGAACTCCACTCATACATACGCATGTCTGCGTCGCTACGTGTCAGATCTCTTGCGACGGCGACCTATGTATCCTGGTGGGGTCCAGGGGTCGATATTCGTATGTACGAGTCAACACAAATGCGGCGTCCGTCGACGCGCAGCGGGTGTAGCTGTGGGGTTACATCCCCATAATCACGAGTGCGTCTGCGTCTGAACAGGGGTCTTTTATATGCGCCGATATTTAAACATTTTTATTTGCCGACGGATGTATACGCCTCGTACACACCCAACAAATGCTAAGGCAATGTACGTTTTTGTCCACAATCGTAAACCTCACAACTGCTGCAGGTACGTGGAGAAGTCAACGTATGTAGAGAGGACGTCAGCTTGCGTATACATGTATGCGTGGGTGCGCACAAATATCTACCTACCTGTCTATCTAGATCTCTCTCTATGTATAGGTATATATATGAAGTGCGTATGTATGCCGGAGGATGTCTGCGTGTGTATCAGGTGTTCTTAAAGAGAGTGTCATTTGTATGAGGTATCCACATATGATACGACAGCGGGCTGAGGCGTGACATCGCCGGCTGCTGCTACTCCTCGTGCTGCTCAGCTACTGCGCCTGCTGCTGCGGCGCCGCTGTCACATGCACCAACTGCTCGTAGTCCTTCTGGTGCTTCGCATGCGCCACTGCCACTGCTATTCTCGGCACGGCCAGCAGCTGCTGGTGTAGCGGCAGCAGCAACAGAAATTGAACGCGGACACTAGTGGGTGTTAGCAGCAGGAGCCGCAGTACTGCGGGAAGCAGATCAACAATGCAAGACAGACAGCATGCAGCAGGCTGCTGCCGTCGCTGTAACAGCTGTCTCAAGCAACAGCTGCAGTAGTTTTTCTTATGTATTTCTCACGCTTATGCTGCAGTAATAGCCGAAACAGCACAAACACCCATGCAGCAGTGCACCGCCTCCTCTCACACTGCAGCATCAGCAGCATAAATGCAGCAGCAGCAGCTGCTGCAGAACAGGAGGAGCACAGGCGGCCACAAAACAGCAGCTGCACAGAAGGAAGAGCCGAACAATAGCAGCAGCACATTAGAAGCAGCAGCAGCACAAGTGCAGAAACAGCGAGGTGGCTGCAGGTGCCATACAATAGCGGTAGCTGAGCAGCGTACACCAGAAGCAACGCGCCGTGTTAACACCAGTGAGTGCTCACCAGCAGCAGAAGCAGAGCACCTTCATTCGCCACAGTGCAGTAGCAAATGACAACTGGCAAAGAAAGACACGGCAAGCGCCGCAGGGAACAGCAACAGACGTGCAGGAAGGCTGCACGAGTCCGACGAGTCGCGTGAGAGTAGCACCACAGGGCTTTCACTGCAGCAGGGACGACTGCAGCGGCCGTTGACCGCTGCAGCACAAGTCAGAACAGCAGGCGAGTAGCCTAGGCCACGGTCCTGAAAAGACGCAGCAGCACGGCAGGCAGAGAGGCGGACGGAACCCTGATCAAAGACCCTGGACAGCAGCAGAAGCAACACTCCCCAGCTGCAGTAGGACCCACAAAGCAACAGCGACAGCAGTGCATCGCATCGAAGGAGCCGCCGGTTTCCAGCAGCAGCAGCCGCAGCAGAAACAGGAGCACTGCACAACAGCCGCAGCAGCAGCGCGCCCAGTCCAACATCACCAGCTGCAGAGCTATAGCAGCAGGGGCGCTAGCTGCGGAGCAGCAACATAAGCAAGCTGCCCAGCAGCAGAAGAAGCAGTAAATGCCGCAGCACTCACATCAGGCTGAACACCGGTAGCAAGCCTGCATGAGTGCTGTCACCTTGTCATGGAACGCAGCAGCAGCACCCCGACGTGTAGAGCATTACCACAACGCTGGCAACGATTCTGAATAAGCGTCTTTCCCTGACGCGTATCCACTTTTGTCGAATGGAAATGTATCTGCATTCGAACTGTCTGTACATGTAGAACGACATACACATATTCACATACGTCTTACAGGGCATTCGCTTCCACGCGTGCAAGCGATATACACGCATGCGTGTATACGCGTATCTATGCATCTGTACATATATATACATATATATATATATGTATATATATACCTATATGTAATTTAGTACACGTGTACACATATACAACCTGTACAGGCGTTATATGCGGAAGATCGCAGATGACACACTTTATCCTTGTGAGGTCATTGCCGTTCAAGGCCGCCATTCACAGCCACAGAATACACGTCCTAGCAGTTGCACACATTCTCGTAGTGCCCTTCATAGTAGACGTATGCTGATGTATAATTACATATATGTCGACTCTCGCCATATTATCGGCGGCGCGCTCCCGCAGGAGCCTAATACAAATAGAGGTGTACGTGCAATAGAGGCGCATGCGTCTATCTACTTTGGGTCTCGAACAATACTCTCCCAACATGCACGTCTATACACTGAGCATGCGAAGACTCTATCCACCTAGATGGTACAAGTCGTATGTGCCAACGCCACTAGGAGGCGCTCGCCAATTCAGATGCGCGTCGATGAATATTTTTCCAGGTTCCTGCTTGTGTGTGTTGTGCATGCTTGATTACAAGCGTTGTCGTCCTCTCATTCACCGCGTGCTACGTGTCTGCTCTCTGGCAGCGGCACACCGGCGAAAATACGGCCGGTGGCATCGCCTGTAGGAATTTCGTTGTACCACAGTATTGCGAACTGATGGATTTACGTCCAGGACAAAAGCTCCACGCAGAGCAAAAACGAATGCACGCAGATCCGCGCACACTGATGGTCTGCTTGCGTGTAAACATTCTCGTGGTGATTGATGCAACTTTCGTCTAGCTGTAGAGACTTTTCAGCCCCCCCCAGCTAGAGCCTTCCATAGGAAGAACAACACATGCGGTCGATACGTAAAATCGGAGAGGCATATGCATATATATACATATATATATATATATGTATATATATCCACCCACACACACACACACACACACCCGCAGGTATGTGGCTACTTTCGCAATAACATCCCGGCTTGTACCTCTAGAACTGTGATCTCTATCACGTTTACTGCGTTATGCTGCGCACGCGCGCAAGTGTGTTCGACAAGTGACATATCCTTGTGTCGATTTTGCTTGAGGGGGCGTTCGAACCTCTAGCCGTTGTGTGGATCCGGCAGTTGAAGCGCAACTTCAAATGCAGTGGCGCAGTTCCGTAGTGCCGCAGGGGTAGCGTGTTTATTCATTTTCATGTCTTTCCAGTTCCTTTCGTCCGCTTTAGTTTTGACACACGCATACAGGAAAACCTCTCCACTCTCTTGTGTTACACGCCTGCAACAGATTTTTTCAACGGGTGACCTTGCAGCAAGCCACGTGCAACACAGGCAGCGCGGCTATTGCAGCCTGTGCATCTTATTTACTGCACCTCGTCCCACACGCACGTATGAGTTTCTTTACGCATGAACATATATATATCACGCGGAACTCTCACTTTCTCTTCTACGGAGCTCGTAATTTCGTATCGAGCACACTCTCGGGGCTCGCAGGAACATTTCCTGAAATGAGTGGAACAAACGTAAAAAACCTCCCTACGTCCTTTTTCCATTTTCACTCATTTCATCGTCCATGTAGGGATGCCGTGCAAAGACATGATGGTTTCCAGCAGAGCCCTGTGCCTGCCGTTATTCCGGTATTCACTCGCTTCTCCTTTGCATGTGGCTAGCTTCTGAGCATATACATGCATATATATATATATATGAGTGTATCTGGAAATATTAACAAACGTGTACGGGAGTCACACACGCATGAATATATACATACACGTATTTTCGTGCCAAAACAGTTTTTACCTACTTGCACAGCTTCTGCTCCCACGTCATCACAATCAACTTCTCCGCTTCAGTGTGTCGTTTTTGATGTGCAGGTGGAGAGTTAATATTCTGCAGGTACGCGAATATATGTGGATATACAAGGCGTAGGTACATGAACCGATTCGCGCATATGTGTATTTGTATATATTTATATGTATATTGAGGGAGACACTCAGACCTCCGTCAAGCAATCACTTTATCTTTACGCTTTTTTCGTCCCGCCTCGTGCAGAATCTGTCGCGTGTCTACGTCTTCTTCATTGTTTTCCCCTCCTTTCTGTGCGTGGGCGTAAAAACTCGTTTTTATATATATATATATATGAAAATAGATATATATAGAGAGAGAGACAGCGAGATCTTGTTCTCTCCCCTTCTCTCTCTCTACAGACACGTACGAACACTTACATACAGACGCATCCATATATACGTATCTTTACACATATATATATATATATACATACATAAGCGCATACATACGTAAGCACACGTGGACGTGCTTATCGATGCAGAAATACGTACGTACATGTGTACATACAAAGAAGCGTGCCGGCCAACGTCTACATATACAGGCCTCCCACAGTTTCCTGCTTATTTGCGTGAAAGAGGCATGGGTTGTGAATCAATAGCTTCTTCGTCCCTTCGAGTTTTCTCCTTCGCTGCAGCATCCTTCGTTCCAGGCAGCACATGCACGTTGCAATTTTTCGCCGAACATAGACGTGGAACAGCCTGTAGCGGCGTCCACACATGGGTGGAGCGTAGGGCGTCAGCACAGCAGCGAGAGGCGAAGCGTATACACTCTGTGCAATCACGTCTGTATACAACCGAAGATATAGGTGCGCGTACACCTCCGCCAAAATGGAGTGTACGTACACCTGAAATTCGAAGAATGTACCTACGCTCGAAGCTGTTAGAACGGTGATCCATCAACAACAGGTGCAATCACGAAACTATACATTCACGTGTGTGTAATTCCGAGAAAAATTCGAGAGTAACGTAGACCGTCGATATTCTTGAAAGAGACGTGCATGTGTAACGCCGATGCAGAAAAGTGTACGAAGAGAAATGGTGCGTAACTACACACCAGCACCTATTTACATATGTACATACATATATATATATATATATATGCTGTACATATTTAAAACAGGGAGGTTGGGCTCCGCTTGGAAGAGCAGCCACGTGCAAACAACCCGGAAACGAGTGTAGAGATCCCCTGCGAACGTACACACATCCCAACCGGGTGTACGTACACCGGAAGAGGTGGGGTGTATATACACCGCAGAGTGTCTGTTCACGCGCAGCGAAGGAGTATACGTACGCCAGCAACAGGCAGACGGTACGTCCACTCGATGGGGTGTACGTACACCCGAACGAGACAGAGCGGCCGCCCAGCGGCAGCACCCGCGCACGAACGTAACAGGAAGAAAAAGGAGGCGGACGCACTTTCATCTGCCGCCGCCGCACAGATGGTCCGTTAACTATTTTTCCTATAGAACCTACGTAGTTGCTGCAGAAGAAAGAAAAGCTGCTGTAGACTCTAGAAGCCGACTCAATACGTCTGACTCTAGTACAAAGACGTACGGCTTCTTCTACGTGGCTTCGCCCGCAGCTTCCCCCAACGACGCCACACTACGGAAGAGGCGTCGTCTATCCTCTGGGAGGGAACAATACCCACAAAAAGTGAGTAAAAAAAAAAGAAGGGAGAATTTTTTGTCATTCGTCTACTCCCGAACGCCTCGATACTTCGGTGGGACCCAGTCCTCCGGGTCCACGTCGAGGCTGCGCCACTTCCGCGCCCGCCGAGCCTCTGCGTACTGTTCATAGGCGTGATGATCCAGCTCCGGCCCGTAGTAGTTCCACCTATGGAAGTAATAGAAATCAACAAGAACGAAAAATGCCAGCGTAGACACACACACACACATATAAACGTATTTATGACCGATATACGTATTCATCCATAATGTGTGACGGGAGAAGCGTCCACGGATAGCGTGTCTACATGTACGTATACATACATGTATACGTATTTGTAGTATATATGGTTCCATTTTTACCTGTGTATGGATAAGCATTGATTCGATATGTGTATGTGTACACACATACATATATACACATAGATATATATATAAATAGGCGTGAGCATACAGACGTGTACGCATGTGTAGCTGCTCACCACTTGTATACGCATTGATCGCAGCGATGACCAGCTGACTCTTGTTGTATATTTGTGACACAGGGAAATCGCGTCACAGATGAAGAGGAGAAGAGTAGACAAATGTCATACCTGCTTATCACGGTCCACGGTCTACAGGATGCGCAGGGGACGCGGGGTGTGTTGCGCACACAGTCGTTCAAAAGCTCAAGGACGCAGAGACACACGGACACACTCATAAAAGGGAAGACAACGCCGTGAAGAATTTAAAAAGTGTCACGCCCCGTCTACTATACAAAAAGAAAGGAATCCAGCGTCACCATCGGTGACCCCTGTTCACAAGCATAGAAAATTTGTATTCTGCGTGTGACCCTCGCCTTCTACACACACATCACATATATATACATATATATAGGCATTCATACATACATACCTGAATATACACAGATACATATATATACGTATACACGCACGTTACTTCTGATCCACACATATATACAAATATATATCTAAACGTCTGCATACATCCATAGGCGCATATCCATACATGCAAATCGATGAACATACACAGACACGTATATATATGTATAATTAATACGGTGGTCCTTTTAAAGGTCTACAGAAATGTGTATATGTGCACATGTATGCAAATGAGAAGCACTGAGACAGATATACACTATTGATTATGGACTCGTTCGTTCATCAACGTCGGGAGTTGAATGTGTGCCGTAGATTTCCCGCACGCGTATCAAAGTTGCGTAGATAACCGAACGTTGAAAAAAGAGCGCATTTCTGTCAGTTGACGCGCCTGCACAGGAAATCATCTGCCTGGCAGTCCGTCCGCGAGAATTAACGGCAGAGCCTTCTTTCTGAGTCATACGGAAAATGTATCTACACAACCACGAGTATTCTACGGAGTTACACACACACGGCAGCACACGCAAAACATCGAAGAAATAGAGAAAGTCTGTGAAAGTTACGATAAAACTGCTGCATGTACGCACACACACTTGCACCCACAGCAACACCTACATAAATATATATATATATATATATACATATATATGCATATATATATATGTATATGAAGACAAAGGGGAACACAGAAAGAAAGAGAGCGTCAAGACAGAGAGACAGAGAAAGGAAGAGATACAGCGAGAGCCACGTACTTACGTAGATATTTAAAATGGACGAATATTTTTGTATTTACAAATGGAAATGTCCTGATATATGTAGCCGTGCAAGATAGATAAATAGTTAAAATTAGGGGACTTGCACATATACACCATACCTGGGACTTCATACGTACATATACACACAGACAGACTCTCATGTATGTGTATGTGGTATTCCAGGTGAGAGAGACGGCCCCTCCCCCTGATGAGAGTCTGGTGACAGCTGGATGAGACTGACGACGCAAAGTGCTGTTTTCTCATCATACGCAGACAGAGTGAAGAAAAAGAAAGAACTGAAGACGACAGCCAATCAACACATCCTGCGTAGATGGACGCATGCATATGTGGGTATCTAGACGCATTTGAAAAAAATAAAGATATGCAGAGAATCTCGTCACCTGGCGCACAGCGCTTCCCTGCAATATTACACTTGATCTCCTACGGAAATCGAGGAAACGGAGGGCAGTCGTTGAACGGACTCGTCGGTTTGGTCTTCCTTCTAACATCACCGGCTTTCCTGGGTGCGACTGTATAGAGACGCAGCGACTACTGCCCCACCTCCGCACACGTAGGGAAGGAAAACGAACGTACGGGGGGAACGACCGTGTAGGCAGCACACAGCACACCCACGCCTACACACCCGTACACAAAGGGAGAAGAAAGACGGGGATAAAAAAAAGACGGCGAGACGCGCGGCCAAGGTGCGTGGCGTGGCGCTGTGTGAGACTAACTTGAAGTTTTTGAAGTACTCTTCCCGAGGCATCTGGTGCTCAAGCGGCTCAAATCTCTGGTGGTAGAACACAGAGCCGACTATAGGGAGAGTCGTGAGAAGGATGGCACCGACGAACATGCCAAGCCACCGGAGCTGCGGCATCATCGACGCCGCGAGTTGCTTCCACGTGTATTTCTGCAGCACATCCCCCACGTCGAAGAACGCTGCAATTTCCGCGTGGTTGCAAGCGTTGACGCTCGGTAGACTACCCCGCTCGTACTGATAGCCTGCACGCATCGACGACAGGTCTCACAAAACCAGCGGTGGGCAGCGACGGAGGAAAAAACGGAGAACAAGCTTCCTCGAAAAAGACACGCTGCATCAGTGAAGGTTGGAGGTGAATACGCACACTCGTGGGAGGCGCAGCAGGAAAGAGGTGCACTTGTAGCGGCGACGTGTGAGGAAGCGGCCCCAGCAGCAAACGCTGAGAAGACTGCAGCCAGCAAAACCACCTACAGCAGCATCAGCCATTAATTTCAGCAAGATTAAAGAAAGAAAAAGTGTAGACAGAGGAGAAAATCACGAACCACCGGTTTGTGTATATATATATATATATACGTGTGTGTATTGTGTGTATACACAGAGGGGTGTGGACGTCGCTAGTGGCTGGGCGTTCGTAGCTAGCACACTTCGAGTTCCCTATGCACGCGTACGTGTGAAGAAACACAAAGGGTACCTTCATATCCGGTGCCAGCTGACTAAACACATGCATGCACGTAGTAACCCATTACAGTAGCCTGGTGTACGTTTGCACGTATCCGCACTGATAGATGAGTCTCTTCGTCTACGAGGCGCAGGCCAAACTTCGCGCTTTTTCCACCCGCAGGTTTGTGTTTCATAGGCTTCTAGTTGCCGTGAAGGGCTCTTGCGAGAACATTGTGAAAAGCGTAAGTGCTGGCTGAATGGCTGGAGGGCTGTGTCTGTTCGCATTATCCATCTGTTGTGACATCTTCTTCACAATATCTTGTCTACCACACGGAGAACTACCATAAATCCTCGGACCAACAGCACCCACACGTGCGTGGATATTTCTGCATTTACGGCCAGTTACGTGGGCCAGTATTTGCAGCACAATGCGTAAAATCTTCCACCGCAATAAACAACAGTTCTGGCAATCTTGCTTCTCTTTCTGTACGTACACACACTCACGCGGTCGCAGCCGTGGAACGCCCGGCTCGCACTCATGGTACTGGCGAAGCTGTTCCACGCTACGCATCACTTCCTTCTTCTACAGGCTGCAGGCCTTTCTTTCAAGCTGCCCGATATTGCCGTCATTTGCCTCTGACTGATATAACAACACCATCCTTCAATTTTCCTCCTCTTCTATCTACTCCTTTGTCCACATGACAGATTATTGACTAACACATCTCTGGCTGAAGCCGCATTCCTTGGATTTCGCTTGTATGTCACTCCTCATTCTAAAACTATCTTTCCACCCTACCGGACTTGAATGGCACACGCGTGGTGAAGGGGTTAATCCATTTGTGATCGTGGATTTTCCGCATGTCTAGACCCTGGTACGGGCGCGGAGCGTTCGCTTCCGGTCCTTCAGGGTGAAACTGCTTATTTGTAACGGCGAAACTTTGAAGTGGAGCTGGAGAAAAGAGGAAGCGTCGCGTCACTAAATTTGCTGATAATATTCCCGGTGCTTTCCTTCCCTGCACAGCCAGGGACCGGGACGAAAAATTAGCGAGCGCCATTACTCCACCGGGCGTCCGTACATCCGATAGAACATTTCAATCCCCGTCAAATCCAGACGACGGGAAGAGACGGAGAGAACTGTAGAAAAAAATGTTTTCTGCGTAGAAATGAAGAGGTCACCTTCGTGAAGACTTGGCAAAACTTACTACGCCCTTCACGGACGAACTCAACCGCGCATGCAGCACGGACTCACCACTCTAAAGCACAGCGTCGGCCGACTTTACCGCACAAGAACCAAGCTGGAACTTTGAGTTCTCATCAGTAGCGCCGAGTACGCTGGCACGCTTTTGAATACAGTTTATCGTCGGCTCATTAGAATAGGGATGCTTTGTACGGCAGTGCTGGAAATTACATAGTAGTGTGCGTAGATCACCCCTTACGTGTTCCCGGTGTACAACGCGAGCAGGGACGCATACGTGTGCAACTGCTTGAATTACGCTCGAGTGGGAGTACAAGTACAGCGTGCCTGGTCTGATAGATGAGAGTACATACATATACATATGTGTTTATATTTATACACATATGTATATGTATGTACTCTCATCTACGTCTTTCTAGCACAAGCATACATCTCTGTGCCCAGCGGCTGTCCACACACCACAACGTCGGTGACTACTGGAGCTTGTTGCCGCATCTATGTACCCAAGAACATAAATTATACACGTGTGCACATAAGCTACATATCTACAGGTTTACACGTATGGGGTTCACACACCTACGACATGCACTGACATATACGTATATATGTATACATGTATGGAGGCGGCCATGTGCACCTTGTTCTGTACACGTGTAGGCACGCATGTTTCTGCATCACCATTGAGAATACGCGTACATGTACATGCATTCGTGTGCATAAATATGTGTATATATGGCTGCAATTAATCTTACAAAGCCGTCTTACTTCTTTATTGTGTTGACCGGTGTACTGTGCCAAGTGTTGAACAGAGCATATAGGCCTCGCCTGAACACGCATGGAACACCGTCTTGTGAATCACACGTGTGCCACCGTGTGCGCAGGTTGGAAAGACAAGAGAGGAGGTCAGTATGTAGTGTCCAATAACATCTTAGTTAAACCTGCTTAGCGGCGGTACTATGCTGCAGAAAATTTCGAGGCCCCTACGCAAAGGAACACACGGAAAGAACTACTCAGTGTATCCGCAGCGTGCATCCGCAGAGACGCCGGTGTGTGCGCGCACGGCTTCAAACCATTTGCGTTTAGAACAGATACTGGTAGAAACCACAGATCCCTATATTTGGTAAAAAATCCTTTTGTATGTGTTTAGCATCTATGTGTGCTACAGTGACAGAAATACACG
The DNA here is from genome assembly GCA_000727475.1 of Sarcocystis neurona. NCBI lineage: Eukaryota > Apicomplexa > Conoidasida > Eucoccidiorida > Sarcocystidae > Sarcocystis > Sarcocystis neurona. The sequence goes on from KL647308.1 coordinate 2,224,927, forward strand.
CCTATCTACGAGGTGTTTACTTCAAGGAAAACTGATGGAAGGGTAGTTTGGCGTTTATTCGAAACGGCCTGCGGGGGTATGGGTACTGGCAGTTTCACTATGGAACGAAACGCCTTATATAATCAGGCGTGAAGCAGACGCTTGGATGCTGCTGCGGTTTACTTGTCGCGTCCTGCAACGGCCGCTCACTAGGCTTCAGTTGCAGAGTGCCACACTACCTGATTCGACGGATTACATCATCAGAATTATTCCATATACTCCAGAGAGGAGAGTAAGCAGGAGCGCTGCCGTAGCTTTCGTGACTACTGCCGGTATGGCTACTCTTCTTGAAAGTGTTGGAGTTGAACAGACTATTGCGAAAGCTTCTACAACTACGTCGATTCCGCCCCCAGCTCTTACACGTACGTACCGCGGGACGCGGTGAGATGTTTTACGGTACTACGCCTGAAAAACTCCACTATTCCGTGATCGGTCCTTCGAAGATTCAGTGAGCGTTAGCAGTAGTATCTATGCACGTAAATTGCAAAATAGTGCATTTAACAATTCTATGTGTTTAGGGACGCATATGGATACATGCGCACAGATGTATAAATGTACAGATACGTATCTGTCTGACTGCAACACACGTTGGTAGATTTTCGGTTCTGTACCTATCCTCGCGCTACTCCATCGTCTCCTGCTACTTATTCACCAAGCATGCCCTCATTGTGACGTCCACAGCAGAACAAGTAGTATGCTCTGCCGTGCAACCTGTACAGTGGGCGTCTGTTTCTCTCTCTCTCTATATATATATATATTGTGAACGTGTATAAATATCGCTGCCCAAAACCGGGTATCTGCGAAGATCAAACTTATTCATAGCTCGGCGAAAAGACAGTAGGTCCATGTCATGCGTGAAGCAGAAGAGCAGTTCAAATTAGTACACCAGCAATATGCGAGAGGCAAAAAGCAGCGAGTACGGCGAATCATTAACAGGCTGTCATTCAGTAAGAAGCGGTTAAACCAGGAAAATCCGTGGAATGTAAATAAGAAGCGGTACCGCACAGAGCACTTAAGTACCTGGGGAAGAAACACAAACAAGATTCCATTGTCACCAAAGAACTTGGTCTCCTCGGCGGCTGTACGGTTGTACGCCGAATATACTCCGGGAAAGCAGGCAAACGTTTCTAAAGCGTGAGAGCTATGTACGCTTCCACAGCAACACACTTTGGAAGCTGCTCGTAGAGAACAGTTATTCCGGTCACGTCAACGTAGCTGCACACTGTCAAAGTCGTGTACAGGTTCCCACCTTCGTAGAGAAGCGTAATATACCTGATAGTGTATTCCTGTGGGGTTGCACTTCTATACAGGGTCACGGTATATGCGCCTTTGCAATTGAAGCATATATATATACAGTATGGGTGAGCACCACGTGCATGAAAACCTGTCCTGAACTCTCTCTGTTTACATGCACAGACACGCAAGTGTATTTGTTCGAAGAGCATACTCGTACGTGGTGTGGATATGAGTGAATGTCGTACGCTCACGCACACATGACATCTTCACGTACGTGTGTACTCCTAACGTAACCGCACGCGTGACTAGTTATCCTCCACGTGTGTGCACACAGACGCGTGAAAAATGCGTATATGTGATATATATTCACGTGGAGTTAGTCTGGCGGTGTCGGTCCCATGCGCACAATGGCTGAAAGGAAGTTAGTCGTGGAGATTGTGTGTCCATTCTATGCTGCATCGAGGATCATCGCCAACCACGAGTAACCTCGTCCGTCTGCACTGACGTTGATCTGAAGACTCAGTTTCTGCCCACCACAGCACTGACAAGCTCATCTAGCATGCAGGTATATACACGTGCACGCACGAAGACGTTTTTCAGTAACGTGCTCACGCTTGTGTGTGTGTCTCCAAGAATTTTACTTGTATCTCTATTATGTACGTTTTCATCTCTCTCTATATCTACCTATCTATCTATCTCTCTCTATATATATACACATATGTATACATATATGTGGTAGACCTGCAGCATCATAATATTTTTTTCCCTCTTGCAATCCAGCAGGACCAAACTTCTTCTTTAGCTCCACTACGCCGCTATTTTCCCAGCCCCTTCGCTCGAATTCATCTCCTCCTGCCGCTTGCGCGTTTCCTCTGCAAATTCCTGTATGTTGTTGCACGGCCACTTGTGAAACAAGCAGTACAGCGCAGCGAACAAATCAAGGTACTCTTCCGCATACGTAGAAGAGGCGAGGATGAGCTCCGCACGTGGAATCATCCGTTCGTAGAGTCTAGCTCCAAGCGGGTAAACAGGAGGAGGACCGCCTGTCACCTCTTGTCTTATGCTCTGCCCGATGTAAACAGGAGCAGGAGGAGATGTGCTTCTCAAATCTGTTTTCGTACTAGGGCTAACGTAAACAGGACGGGCATTCTGCAGCAAATGTATGGAAGGTCCTGGAAACGGTGTATACACTCTCTGGGGTGCGATATAGGATGCGCTTAAAGAATAGGGTGAAGATACATTTTCTACCGCGGATGCTGGAAATCCTGAGACACCTGGTAGGGCACTTTTCGGATTCAGCGGCAACGGTTGTAGCACTGCAGTTGTTACAGCTGATGTTGAAAACTCTCCTGGCGTGCTCAGGGGGTTACTCATCAAGCCGAAGTCCTTGAACCGCAAGGGTGTCGCTGCTGCAGGAGTAACAGATGGAGGCATATATGTTGAGTCATGTTGTACCACCTCTGCAGGAGCCACAAATCGCACGCCCGCATGTTGTTTGATCTCCGGCGGTCCTCTAAGTGGTGGAACGGCAGGTGTGTGAGCATGGTCCAGCTGCACTTTAGAGGTTGAAAACAGGGACATGACGTCTCTTGGGTTATGTTGTGCTATGTCTGCGGGAGCAATAGTGGGCGACTCGGCATTTGGGGGAGGATGTCGTGCCAGTACCGGTGGTACACTAGTTGCTAAAATTGCATTTTCTGGACCACTTGATAATGATTTTAGAGGAGGGGCCTGTGGAGAGTCGTTCGATAAACCGTTTGCCATCGTTTCAGCAGAAATCGCAGACACAGACATGACGTGTGCTGGACTCGTTTGCATCGGCCGACGCGATTCGGTTTCTGCAGAAACAGCAAAAGCGGAATCCACTTCTTGTCTTGTGGAGCCTGAATTTTGTGGTGAAGCTGTCATGATCACTTCTGCAGGAGGAGCAGCAGCAGAAAGAAAATATCCATCTTGTAAGGACCACGGTGTCGAATCCCCTTCAGCCCTCACACTTTGAGTCGGGAGTGGGGTCTCCGTTGTTGCGACATATGGTGCATTTTCAGTCTTTCCCTCTGCTTGAGACTTATTTTCAGTCACCTGCGTGTTAACTTGTAGCAGCGCCGGAAGGTTTTCCTCGAAGATTGAGTCCGTGGCTGCTCGACCAAATTCTTTCATTTCTCCCTGCATGCCGGGTTTATTCCGCCTTACTTGTCCCTGAGCTGTGGCAGTATTTCCTGTCAATTCTTCGGTCGCTATGTGGGCCTTCTCCCTTTTACAGTTCACAGTTGCTATTTCACGTTTCTCATATGCTGCAGTTGGTGTGGCCTCATCAGCTGGCATCAGGGTGAGTTCAGCAACGTTCGTATCAGAAACCGCTCGTGCTTCTCCTCTGCCATCTATTTCTGCTTGGAACCTCGCAACGTCCTGCGCACCGTCGTGCGCATTGTGCTCCGTGAATTTACTCTGTACGTGGTTTTCCTTCGCGGGCATCGAACCGGTTGATGTCAATGAAGCAGCGCTTCCATTTGGTGTTGTCGCTGGGTATTTCCGAACTACGAGCGTGCCTTTAGTGAATGTCCTGCCTTCCGCGTATGCAGCTTCTTCATCTGCTGCGTGTGCCTCAGGTGCAAGGAATTCGCTGGCTCTTACAACACCACGGGCGGTCGAAGCGCTTTCGTCTGATGCGTCATCAGGATTTCTTAAAGCTGGTGGATGGACTTTCGCCGTTCTGTCACCTTCTTCCGTCCCAGTTTCTTCTCGTGACTTCATCATATATGCTTCAGGAGCAAGGTGGTTTTCTGGTGTTGTGACGCTGTTGTGAAAAAATGTATAGTACGCTGTTTCGACGTCAAGCGGCAGAGGTGTTCGCAGTGTTTCTGTCGCCGTGCCTTGATGTGATTGGACAGCGAGGTGCTCTACAACGGAAAAAGGATCTGTCGCTGCTGCAGCGGCCTGTGAAATTTGGGGCGGCACAACTGTGTCTAAAAATGCTGCGTCAACTACGCGGACAGCGTCTGCGAAAGTTTCTCCATCTTCTGACACATAGACGTTAAAACGGGCATAGTGATCCGTTTCAGACAGATGCTCATCTTCAGTTTGCACGGATACCTCAGGAGACATGGGGATTTCTGCAGGGAGACGGGCCAGTGGGTCCGCCGCTTGTTGTTGCGTAGGTTGCGGTTTGTGCTCTTGAGACAACAGATGCGAATGTTGCTGCTTTTGCTGTGGGCTATGTAACTGTTGTTTTGCTTGTAGCTGCTGGTGAGTTTGTTGTATTGGGTCCTCTGTTCCTTCGTGTTCCGTGTCTCTTCGTTGGTCATGTTCTCCTGAAATGTGGACGGGGCCTTGTGGACTTGTATGGGATTCCTGCGGCTGCTGTTGCAGCTGTTGTTGCGGTTGTTGTCGCTGTCTTTGCTTCAGTTGTAGCCCCTGTTCTTGTGGGGTCTTTTGGTGTAAGAGTGATTGTGGCGAACTGCTTGATTGGTGATTATATACAGCTTCACTCGTATTCAAAACAGCTTCGGAAGAACCTGCCTCATAAAGGGATGCGCTTGTAGCGTTGTGGTTCATCGGCTTGTCTTTCTGGAGGAGGTTTTCAGACGGTGCAATTCGTGGCCCAGCGTTCGTGTACGTAGACAAATGTGGTTGTATGTGGCTCGGCCGACTGTGATCATCTCCTGTGGTACTGCCTTCTGAGTTGCCAGTCCCTGCACCAGGATTCGTTCCAGGTAGACCGCCCTTACTGACATGATGATGATAATGACTGGGGTTGCTTCTGCCGCTGTCTAGTGAGCCGCCCGCCCTGGCATCAGCATCATATCCATGAAAATACGACCCCTGTTCTTCTGTATACTTCATAAAGTGGATCGCTCCTAAAAGTTTCTCCCTTGTTGCAGAGAATAGCCACGGACTACTTCTCTTCAGCTGTGGAAGGTCGCCAGAGTGGCTGGAAGTAGGCTCGTGTCGAGAACTGGTAAGAAGTGGTTGTGGAGTTGTATCCGTAGCAGTAACAGGCTGAGACGAAGCGAAAGGGGAAGCAGCGGAAGCAGCCTGAGGAGCGGAAGGTGGACGAACGGCAGTAGGTTGACCAGCAGCAGCAACAGGCTCCATAACAGGCACCTGAAGAATACCGTTAAGGTGAGAAGTGGTAAGTTGAGCACTAGCAGCAGGCTGTGCAGGACTTGCAGAAATTACTGCTGCATAAGAATTCTTTTGCTGCGGGTAGGATATGTGCGATTGGGGACGGACAGTTTGAAATCCGAGTGCGGAGGAGCTACCGGGGCTACTTCGCCATGCGCCATGTGGCATCATAAACATCGCGGCAGCGGGATCGTTGACTTCCGGTGGGCCTGTGACCAAATTATTGGCTAACTTGTGACTGGCGTGCAAAGGAGGAACCACGGGACTTCCAAAAATGCCAGCCCCCTGAGTGGGAGGCGATGATGAAGTGTATGCGTGCGATACTTCGTGCAGAATAAGAAGGATGCAAAAACCGTGCACACGTGCAAATCGCATCTTGGTGCTTCATTAGAGAGCGGTGAAGCTTATGACAAACTCTGCAAAATTCCTGTTGTCTCATACGGCTGCACACTCGCGTTGCCTCCAGTTTGTCCTTGAATCCGTATGCGGAAAGACTTTATCTTACGCCAAATGCGTGAGAGAGATAATAAACATGTCTGCAACATACATGTCTATCTGTAAAACGAGTCGGTGAACTCTAATTTCACGAGTAGAGAACAAACAAGCATTGCTACGCATAAATCAGAAGATACACAGTAATGTGCGTGGTGCGGCACACATCAGATAGGTCGTGCAATCGCGCATCCAACTGAAGATGTGCCTCAACGTGCGTACGTCTGCTAGTAGAGGACATTATACAAATTCATACAATAGAGATAAAGACGTTACTACTGTTGCTGCGATTTCCGAATACCAGATCCACTACCACTCAGTAAAGCTGGACCAGACAAGTGCGCAGCGATGGAAGCGGCCTCGTGCACAGGTGACACGCTGCTTGACCTGCTGTGCAGGCGCGGATCGAGCGCGTGATGTGTTTGCCAAAACGAACGAGTCAGCACTGTGCCTTTCGTCGAGGGAGAGAAAAGTGAAGGAGGAATTATCCTGTCAGAGTCTAGTCTCGTTACTGTGCTCTTCAAGTGATACGCAGTGGTCCTAGCACTACCCACGTGACACACGAATTACAGAACGAGTGTGAAGTGAGCAATGCTCATCTCCAAAGAAGCATACGGAAGTCACTGCGGCCAAGGATATAATGAACGACAACGCTGATAAACTGCTCCCTACCAGGCTACGCTACATTGAGAAGTCATGCTGTGTCCTTTCATGCCTGCTTCTATCATCGTTGAGCATCGACGCGCCACTTTGTCTGCCTTGCACAGTCGAGACTGAGCACTATCCCAACGACGCGCGACTGCTACGCAACCGCTGAAAGCATTGCTGGTTCCACGGGATGCATGTGAGGGGCGTTTCGTCACTGTTCTCTTCCTCTTTGTTGCTATAGTGAAGTCCAAAAACTAGAAATGTTTATGTTCCCACATTTCCCGACCCCCAAAGCCAATTTCGAGGTCGCTGATAGAGTTGTAAGTAAGGAGGCAGTACCGCCGCACAGAACAAGGAAACCCGCAATATCCTGTTACAAAGGAACAAGGAGGAGCTGCATACGCATTACTTTTACTTCGGGGCATTAGTTCATGAGATAAACAGCTCAGCGTTTCAATTGCGATGCTTCGACCTGGACACTTGAGTGTACGTCCTTTCCCGAAGAATCTTACTTAGCTAGACGACATTTACTACTCTTAAAACCCAGCAGTCACCATATTCAAGCAAAAGAAGTTCGAGACCTATACGGGGTTATTCTCCTTCACGTGACGACAATGTGTCAAGCTTGTACTTACTGAGGAAAATTTCCCGCTGCTGCCCCCTTCGGAGTCAGAGCCGTATTTCAGATATATGTCACTGCAAGAGTGGAACTCGAAAGAAATGACGGGGGCTCGCGGAAGCCTTGGAGAAGCGTGGGTCAATTTGACGTAACGTGGAAAAACTTACCAAGATGGACTACATTTGTCGAAAACTACGGTTATTCTTCCAAAAGAAAAGATATAAAAAAATTTAGAAATTGGAGAGCATCAACACAGCTACGGAAGGTTTACGGCGACGTACTGAGAAACTTAATCACTCCAGCTGGATGACCGGATGGCAAGTAAAAAGGGCTGCACGCTACAGCTCCGTGCAAGAGCACGGAAAGGCAACCGCAGAATGCAGAACAGAGTTTGTTCACGTGGAATTTCGAATGGCAAGTATAGTGCTCGAATGAAAATATTGACGCCGATGTGCTACAAGTGGTGTGGTGTGGTTATTGCTCTCACAAAAAACAACATGCTTATATCTTCAAGCACTCTCATTTGACATCTTTACAAGGCGTTTGATTCCCTTCGCGATCACACCCGCCACAGTTTTAAGGCTTCCAATAATTTCAATTTTTACCGGTGGCCCCCCGAACCGAGTGATTTCCCACCTGTCTTTAATGAAACAGATAGTCAGCGAGCAGCCCAGAGCCTCTTCCTCTTTCGTTGGGTCCACAACCCAGTACGCAGAAAGCAAATGGGAAAACGTGACAGCTACAGGCCTTTCTAACAACTGAATTTTGCGTGCCGGAATGAAACACCTTGGCGTCTCCGCAGCCGTCGAGTCCTCTGACTTGACGCTGATGTCACTGGTGTCGCTGGCTACCATGTCAACAGGCCTCTGGTTTCGCCGCTCAGCAGAACGCGGCAGCTGTCGCCACCACTTGGCATTGTCATCCCAAACAATCCCAGGCAGACACGCATCTTCCAAAGCAGCCACTGCGGCCAACACTGCGCAGTCCAGGGGATTTCCGTCGTATTCAAGGCACATCACGTGTACGAATAGGTGCCATGCATACTGGGGTGCAGCACAACGTTGGCGGTGACTTTTACCGTTACACGCACTATCAATGTCGGTGCCTCCTGTTCCAGACGACGACGCTGGATCGGCTTCTGCCACGGGCAGAGCAGCGGTTTCTGGAGCGTTTTGCGAACGACTGTTGGACTCCGCTTCCTTTAAATTTCCTGGTCGCTCTGCACGTGTGGTGGCAGACGCGGCCCCACTACGTGAGAAAACAAACTGCCTCTTGTCTATCACAGCCGGGGAGTTTAGTAAGTCAGCCACAACCCCTGAAACGAGAAGCGGAATTTGAGTACACGGACCAGCGGAGTCGCGAAACTCCGCACCACAAAGTTTGGGGAATTCCACAGAAACTGACACTTGACCCACTGAGAAACTGGTTGATGCAACTCTACTGGGGACAGGGCCTGGCGTAGAGGAGCATGCGTTGTCAGGTTGGGATGCTCTGCCACCTGGTTCTGTCGGTAAAGAGGGCGACTGCGAGTCCGCGCAAGGCAACTGAACGCCTTGCATCTCTACTGGGCGTCCAACTTCGCAGCGAACCCCTGCTATGTAGTACGAATTTCCGCAACGCACCGACGCAGATCCGATGCAATTACTGAGTACCTTCGTCGCCACAGCCGGTTGTCTGTAACTGTGAAACGCACGGCCGTCCGCTCGTCGATTTTTCACCAAAAACCGGCGGTGGAATTCCGCCGGCATAATTTGGCGGAAGACTTGGCTGTCCATCGTGAAACTGTAGATGTCCTTCAGATTTCACGTACGCAAAAGTGCTTGTGCAAGGCTTATAATCGTAAACTGGGCCGAGACACATGTAGGTCATCAGCATCAAAAATCTACACTCACGAAAGAGAAGGCGTACGGGGTACGCTACGTGATCCTGCAGTCGAGGGCGAATTATGACGCCCAGTAGAAATGCAAGGTATTTAGGTGTCTTGCACTGACTCGCAGTGGCCTTGGTGACCGACAGAACTGGGTAGCAGAGCATGACAGGTTGACTACGCATGCTCCTGTACATCAGGCCCTGTCAAAGACACAGCTACGTCAACCCCTTTCTCAGTGGGCAACAGTCTACGTGTTTCCCCATCCGACTCCGTGGAAAATCACTTCCTAGGCCCCTGTAAAGATTTGAGTTTCCGAGGAAGACACAATTATCAGAATACATGTGACTCTATTTGTCAGCTGATGTCCACTACAATGTAGTAAGTGGCGTCACGTCTTCTTGCCAAAGTAAGCACGCACCTCTGTACTGATCTCTTCCTCACGTTTGCGCCATCGATTCTGCCGCAGTCACCTGGCATCAAAGTATAAGCCGACTGTTGAACTAAGTCGCTATTATTCAAGGAGAAAAACACTACGACGTCAGCTCCGCAGTGAAAAAGGTATAGGCATCGCTTCATGATAAAAGAAGCCACGCCGAATAGAGTTATCACGTAACACACACAAGCATATAAGACAAGCACCCAAAAAACGGTATTCACCTCATGTTAGTCTCCGGCAAGCATATTCAATCCACGTATTCAGGGCATCGTTACCCGTAGGTACTACAAATACGACGCAGCTCTTTCTTCAGAACAGCAGCAGTTCAATGAGAGACCGATGTTGCAGGTGTTGACACTGACGACGGCTTCTATTCAGTTCCTTCACCCGCTCCCCGCAGAAAGAAATCTGCGTTCGGCTGCGGTAAGGTGGTAGTTCTTGAAGGCTTTCTGTTGGACACTCAACCTAACGCAGTCCCATAGAAGCCTCTGCAAAGACGGTGACGTGAGGCGAACTGATGGAAAATTCTCCCGCGCCAGCCCTGGATTTTTCAGGTCACCTGCGCGGTGCGGTGGACTGCAATTTCGTTCGTGGAAACACTCTCCGAAACACTTCTCAGCTATGTCACGTCTCCCCTCACACAGCTGTTGTTCTATCAGCTTCGGCTGAGCGTATCTTGAGCCTGTGCCCAACGAACTTCAACTTCGTTAGTTGTCCGGTTCGTCCCCGTGACCGAGTCCATGATAGCATCGTCAGAGGTTACCGGTGGTCCGCGTGTGTGCATACACCAAAGTATGCTAAGTACCGAGGATCGATTCCGCGATTGTTAAGGCGACACTACAGGAGGTTTGGCGACAAAATTTAACCACCGGAAGATGAGCAGTTCAACGCAGAAAGTCCTTCGAAGGAGGGCGAGTAAAAATGCTGATAGGGGCAGTTGTGAGAGAAGGCGCGCATGCAAAACCCGGTCTGTACAAAACAAACCCCCATACTTGGCTGCAGCACGGGAAAGAACAGACAGTGCAATTTCAAACGGAGATGGAGGGTCATTTATTATTACAGTGACCACTTATGCTGTACTTTCCCTTCCTGTAGATGCCTAGCAACGTCTCTCACCTGTGCCCTCCCACTTGCATGCGTAGCTATGCCATGAGAATACCGGGGAAACTCATCCAGTACCTACGCATGGGAGCCGCCGGATAATAATGAATAACTGATGATGTAGAAGATCCACTACATAGAAGAGAGTGATTTGTTAACAGATGTCACGTGTACGAGCATCACGCTCACGTGAAACGTCCACAGTATGCGAGGCTGTCGGACGCCCTCGTACAAACGTTACACACATGCGGGGAAGTTCCGGATGCGCGTCATCCGACGAAACCGTGAATACTCCATTTTGACAAATTTTCTTCGATGCGGCATTTTACACCGGGCAGCCGGCGTAAAATGCACTCACCACTGCGTACATACATTCTCTGTTTACATACACGTTGTATATGCGTAATTAGTGTTTTCTCCGTGTATCATCGAAATGTGTGTCACTACCAAAGAGTGTTATTGCCGACTAAAAGCTGACTGTCACTGCGTGCAAGATCCCGTAATTTTTGCGGAGCTGACATCAGGCGTCGTGCAGTTGCTCAGTGTATCACGATGGTCTGTATCCGCGAGAGGAAATAATCGCCGCATGTGAAGACAAAAAAGTGCAGTGCTTTTGCTGTCTTTCGTGTGTCGTGGTGTGGCTCTCTCTATTTTGGATGAGAAGCTTACCTTACCTTGGACTCCAATTATACGCTGCCGTGGTCCTCCCCGACACCTGGGCCACACCAGGATGGCTGTCCGCATAGCATTTTTATGGATAGGAACCGAGAATATCCTCACACGTATCTATGCATGCACATGCAGGCCTGCAGCCGTTTTTGCACGTTGTTGATATCAGAGCATTGAAGAGTTTGGTGCCCCTATAACTCAGACCTTGCTGTTTTTACGTACCGCCACTTTTCAGTAGTTGGTCAACAGGTTTCCACCCGTTGTCCTTGTGGAAGTACGTCTGCTTGTGGGCAAGGTAGACTACACGTACATTGTTTGGAATCCGTCGACGTATTTATTTCCGGTCGCGCACGCACGTCTCGTGATTGTGCATCTGTAGAATGACAGTAGTGCTACCGAGCCGAAACGAGTGAAAGCTTAGGTGAATTAGTGGTAACAGTGCAGCTCTTCATCTGGTTGCTTGCTCGTGCATGCACAGTTCCATGCATATCCTTCACGACAATCTACACATGTCGATTTCCGTGCCTTTACACGTATGTGCCTGTGTGTGCGGAGCATTTCTTCCATCACTTCAAAATTGTACATACATGTATCCTTACGCGCGTGCACGCATACGCGTAGGTAAGCGTGGAAGTCTTTGTGCTTGAGAAGCCAGAGATGGGCGCGATATTTAGACGTACACTCTCGACTGCAGGAGAAGGAAACGTGCACGCCTGTCGCACGAACTCGCTACCGCAAGCAGGGCGAGGCCTACGATGTTTACCTTCTTTTCAGTCGAGAAATATGTAATCTGGTCAAAGTCCCAGGATTTTTAGTCGCGAGCGTCCTGCGACCTTTGCACCTGGCAGACGTTTTATTTGCCTGCGCGCGTGAACTAAAGATGTGGAACAAATATGGTAGCTGTTCCGGGGCGAAAACAGTTTCAGTTACGTCCCTAGCAAATCTAAAAGTTGCTTGGACGCGACACGTGTACACAGCGCCATCTATAGGAGAGTTTTGTCTGTATAGCGGCACATCGTCCTACCGTGCGAATCGCCTGCAGAGTTCCTTCTGGAGCGTGCACGATTTACTGAAACTACATCATGCCGATCTACGGCTGAAAACGAGTTCAGTGTACAGCAGCAGCCTCGACAGCCAGTGGCGCCAATATGTATCGTCTTTCTCCAATGCCACTCTTGGAATTATTATTGCCGCGTCAGCACTGTTTAGTTCCCTCCTTGTGCATCACCGTTCCATATGGTAGATTCTTTTTTCGCCTCCCAGTTCCATACGTCTCTACCATTGGCGCGACTTTATAAAGCAACAGACGGACAATGCGTCACAAAAGTGTCATCCGTCTACGAGTTAGAAACCACTGTAATATTTCAAATAAATAGAGTGCTACTCTGCTGCTGAAAAAGAGGCATGATAGTAATTATATCTCGTGTCTGCGCCAGTAGCATCCAGCGACGGCACGTTACCCGCGCCCGAAAGTGCAGTGTGAAAGAGAAGAGAACTCCAGTGGACAAGGAAAGAACCATGTCAGTGCACGCGGAGAAAACAAGACGAAGGTCGACGGCAAAAGAAAATATGTGCCTACGTCTGTATGTGCGTGCCCCGTAGGTGTTTGCTTGCTGGTGGTTATTGGGGGATTACCGTATTATTACTACACTTCGTGGAGTTTGGATCGTGCAGATAACAGGAAGCATCCCTCTTACTTCTGAGCACTGCAGGGCAACCTGTTTGATTGAAAGGACGTGTTCACCGTAGTCGAAGATAGCATTCGTGGAAACTCGCAGGCAGAGCTTCATTCAGAAAAATTATTACCATTCGCTCACAGCCAAGATAGTTTGTCTCAACTGAAAGCTAGCAAGTAAGTGAGTGGGGCACACAACGACATTCACGTCTTTAAACGCTAGCAGTTGACGCTTCGGTGAAAATATAGCAGGCAGCGTTCGTCCATTGATGCTAGCAGACTGTTCATCCAGATAGGAAAAAACTGTGCGCGAGGCCATGATGACGTCACCGTCGAGCCCCCCCACAGCTGATGGTACTCTCAGATACATGTTTTCCCCAGAGAGGGAAGGTTTGCTTATACGTTAACTAGGGGAACTGAACAGCTGCCCCCGAGAATGGGTATGTGTGTTGCTGCTACAGGAACCACTCGCTCGTGTCTGTATTGACGGCAACTTTTGGTGAAGAGAAAAAGTGATACGTGTCTGTTGCTCGTCCCCGTTAGGCGGCCCTCCTTGTTTGTGGCAAGGGCAAGTTATCAGCGTACTGACGGCAAGGTCTGCCGGGAACATGAGTCATTTGAAAATCGGAGGAACCAGCGCGTAACTCTACGCGGCAGCCATCTCAACACATGAAACACAAGCGGTAACAACGACGACAGTCGTTTGAAGGCGCAGACAAAAGTGGAACCACACGAGCAAAAGCACTACTTCGTTTCTGAAGGAACCAAATCGGCGTGTTATATTTCAAAGCAGACAACAGCACAACACGCACAACAAGACACGATGGAGAAGAGAAGTAGCCCCTCTCCTATAACACGTCACCGTCACTTAAGCGTCCTCCACTCATTAAACAGGGAGTACGACGTTTCGGAAACATGTCACGATGTTTCGAACACACGAGCCTTTGTACACGTGTGTGACAAGACACTTACGAATACATACTCGAAGACACACGTATGCACATATTCGTCCATTATATAAAATTGTACTGCAAGTACATTCGCCCGTGGGCCCCTACGGTACGCACGTCTGTATCACGGTGAATTACTTTAGAAAACCTGCCCGTGCAGGTCTGATACAAAATGGAAGGACACCTGTGCAAACCTTGGAACGAATAATTGCAGTTCTCCTATTTAAAACCACATAAAATTGACTTGTTCTACTCCCTTGTCTACTTACGGTGCACACACACACACAGACATGTGTAACACAAAAATACAGGCTAGCCACTGTATATGCCGTATACCTACATACGTATATATACGTATCTATGTGAGCCAAGCGGGAAAGTAGAAGAGAGGACCAACTATCACCTCATCGCTGCTAAAAGTCGTCCCAGGATAAATGCCAGTGAAAATTCGCGACTTATGTAGCATTGATAAAAGGGTTTTCAATTTCTTCTGTGCCGTCGACGGGACAGATAAGAACAATTGCCGTGCCTCGAGCAACAATGAGGCCTAGCGAGCGCGTTTGGTCCAGCAACTTGTACGGCTCGTCGGGATCTATACGGAAGCGGAGAAAAACATGGGAACGGACGAAACACAAAACAAAAGATTTCAAGCGAGGCAGAAGAAAGCATACACACGACAAATACGACCGGCGACCAGACACGACCGGCGACCAGACACGACCGGCGACCAGACACCCAAACTGATGCATAAGGAGAGGAAGAAGACACGAACGGAGGAGGAAAGAAAAAGAGAAAGACTGAGAAGGAAGCCTACAGGAGACGACACGAAGTGGGTGACGGAGGACCACAAAAAGAAGCACAACAAGTCCCCAACGCAGGACGGTGCAAAACAGGACAAAGAAGGAATAAAACGAAAAAAAGAAGCTGGCGCAGAACGGAAAGCGAACCAAAACCGACCAGCAGGAGTTGAACGACCAAAGGAAAGTGCAGAAAGGATAGGATAAAGAAAGAATAACAGGAAAATCGGCGGCGAGACTCGTCTGCGGTGACAAGTGGCCACTCGACGAGGGGACCACGACACGGTTTTCAGTCAGGTCCCACGCACAAACACTACCTCCGACAAACATAAAGAAAGACACACAGACGTATGTATATACGTAGAGAGAGACAGATTTATATATATGCAGGTAGGCACACAGATGTATGTGTATACCTAAACAGAGACAGATTTACATATATGCCGACATACGTACTCACACACACACACACACACATACACACAAAAACAGACTTGTCCATACAGGTATATAGACGCTTTGTCCGTATCTATGGAAGAACATCTGCAGAAAGTGGAAAACTACATACATGCAATTTCATCGTGCGTAAAGGTGAAGACCCTGCATACAGAGATTTGTACGTACACCCGTGAAAGGAAGCTTGTACGCGACATACATATATATATACACACTATACGTACCATACCTTTACAGACTACACGCATATACATATATATACGTTCACGTATGTAACGAGAAACATGTCATCTACATATACGTAGCAGGCATACCTACAGATACGGACATATATGTATTTATATTGCAGGGATGGACGTGGAGACGAGGTGTTTGTCGCTTCGTGCTACGTAGCGTCAACAGCTGTCCTTGAAACTCTCCGGGCAGAAGGTTTTCCACAAATATAGGTATACGCACCCTATCATCCACATATAGGCTTGTGTCTACAGTATATATCGCATATCCTCCTCAAATTACACATGTAAAATCATACCGCATGCGTCCACATTTTATGAGATACATATATATATATACATCGATAATGAAAAGATAGGTGGCATCACACGTGTGTGTGTGTGTGTGTGCTGCTGCTGTCTATACATCCGTATGAATACAACATACCTCGGAGTTTTCGAACCTTTTGTGAAGTCCTGGCGGAATGCATGAAGGTGTGGTACACGCCCTTGCTATACACACGTGTACATGTTTGTGTGGAAATTTAAGACGCCTCTACGTGCCGGGATCCACTTTGCCAATCGTCCTATATACGGATATATATAAATATATGCATGTGTGCGCACACATGTGTGTGAGTGTGTATATATTCTGTATGAGAATATATATATGTGATATTAAGGAATTCCTTGGGGCACGTCTTTGCAAGCAACGAAGTGCAGAGACGAGGAAGTTCGTACGTATATATACATATATATTTACACACATATTCGTCTAGGTATAACTAGACACATATATATGTGTATATATGTCTATGTAATGTGCATGCTGCCCTCAGATAAGGAACAAACTACATATGTCTATGATCTAGTAGTATAACCATATATATATTCACGTACCATATATAATTACATATACAGATATACAGTATGCATGCGTAAAACTTCAAGGATGTTCTTACGGCGAAGAAATTCTTCAGTTTCATCGAGAACAAGGTTGGAGACGGCATCGTGGCCTTTCAGGACGCCCGTTACTGCAGCAGAGAGAAAAAAAAACAGATGTTTCGAACAGTTACTCCGGCGGCAAGAAACGTCTAGAAATGCAGCCAAAGACAGGAAGGAATTCAAGAAAACGAGGCCTCGGAGGCCTAGACGCATGTGAAAAACAAGTACGGAGGGCAACACCCACGTTACATATATGCGTATGTAAGGTGCATGTTGCCTTCAGTACTTATATATATATAAATATGAACACATACATACAAATGTATGTATATACTCCCTATATGCATATATGTATGCATATTTGTAGATGGGTGTATATATGTATGTGTGTCTACGTATACATACAAATAAGGAGACGTGTATGCTATCTGCTGATACAAGGTATACGAACTACATCACCAAGATCATATACATATGGTATATACGTAGGGAGAGAGAGCGGCGCGCACGGTGGTAGATTTGTACATATACGGCGAGCACATACGAAAATGAATTGAAGAACGAAGTGAAAAATTGCCTGCAGCGTCTTGTTCAAACAGTCAAAATCAGTAGCAGCAGCAGGAGCAGCAGCAGTGACAACGGCCACACAAACAGTAACACTAGCAGCAGCAGTAATAGCAGCGGTATAAGAACGGCAGCAGCAGTGACACCACCGACACAAACAGTAACACTAGCAGGAGCAGCAGCAGCAACAACAGTAGCAGCAGTGACAGCAGCAACAGGAGCACGAAGACTAGCGGCAGCCCTTGCAGCAGCAGCTGCACCAGTGACAGCAACAGGAACACGAGCAACAGTAGCAGCCGTCGCCGCTGCATCAGCTGTAGGCGCAGGAGCGGCACTGGTGCTAGCAGCAGCAGCAGCCACGCGAGCAGCGCAGCAGCAACACGAGCAGCACCACATCAGAGCAGCAGGTCTGGCGACAGCCTGCAGCTTCGGCAGTCGCAGCAGCGGAGTAGTTTTAGCGTCTCGCTAGAAGAGTCGCCGCATCACGAGGAGCAGGGCGACTAAATACGGAAGCTTCTGGGCAGTGGTCGTCGAAAAGACAGAAAGATACGTTGTTCTGCGCCAAGGGCAGAATAACAACAAAGGAAGAGGGAAACCAAGAGCAGTGCGCTGCAGTCTGAAGAGTTCGCAAAGGACTGGAAACGCTCACACGCAGGCTGCTAGACGAGCGACTTTTACTACGGGAAGGGAAACTGCAGAAAAGGCCCACCTTCTCTGCCGCCGCTAAACTTGACTCGCACGCGCCGATTCAGATATCTGTTCAAGTCCATAACGGACCGAACTTCTTTGCTCGCCATTGCGGAGGACGAAACACAAAGCAAAGCAAAATAGAGGACGGGGGCGAAGAGAGGACGCCGGAGAGGCGAAAAGGGAAGGGAAGCACGAAGCCAACACAGAAGAGGCGCAGCCAGAAGACGGAGGAAGGCAGACGAAGAGAAAGGAGAGAAAAATAGAGAAAAAACAGAAACGACGGATGAGGACAGGAGCAAAACGGGGGAAGAAAGGAAAATCAGAAAAAAACGTCGACCAGGAGAGAGCCGCCTTCAAGTCCTCTTCGCATGCGTACGTACACGCGCGAGGAAAACGGACTGTGGAGGCCGAAATTGTCGGCCAAAATCCACAAATCGAAGATTTGACAAATTAGTTTCGCAACCCTCAGGAAGCGTTTAAGACCCTGCGGAAGTCAAGAAAAACTTAATAACCGCACGTGCAATACAAACATATATATATGCATGTGACAACCCACACATACATATTGACACAAGACAGGAGTACATATACACATATATACATATATATATATATATATATTAGGTGTGAAAAACAAGGCAGAGGTATCCAAACATATATATCTATGTAACCAGATGTCAGTTTGTACGCGTCACCCAAGGATTTTCATAGGTGCTGCGAGTTCGGACGCCCGAGAAAAGAAGACGATTTTGCTGCAGTCTCCAGAAGCCGGAAGCGTTAACGGGGAAGGACGTTTCAAGCTAGGATAAGAAACGCACAAGGAACCTGCAAAAAATGTAGGCTTTGTTGTTTTGTTTGAAAAAGGTTCCACACGCTTGGATAAACACACAAGTGCTGGTGGAGTGTGTTCTTATCGCTATGTGGATGACACCTCTACGGTCGTAGTGCTTGGCGAGCACATACTTGCGCGAGAGCATACACCGTATCCGCCTTTTTCTCACTGTCCCAGAAGAAAAGATCGAAATTGATGCGGGGAGAGATTTTCTCATTAACATTTTCCTCCGAACGACGCCGGGCTCTGCGTCCTTGTGGCGCACTCGCTTGTCAGCAAATGGACAGATGTATAGACGTTCACATGTACGTTATGTGGTAATAATTTCCTCTTCCACGAGTATGAGCAACGGCCAAAGAGACACATGAGTGCGTCTACGAATAGTAACGAGGAAGAAACCAACGGCAGCGAGTTTATTCTCAGATGAGCCGGTCGGAAGAGAACGGAGAAAATCGAAGAGGAGAAAACAGGTGATTGTGTGTGTGTGTGTGTGTGTGAAGCGTGGATTCGTCGTGCGAGTAAAAACCTTTAACATCGTCCACAGTCATTATTCATGCAAGGAGTTTGTCTGCCATAACTGCAAAAATTGGAATTGGGCGTAGTTTATGTTTCTAGAGTAGGAAAACTTCGCAAAAGAAGCCCCGAGAGTTACCACGTCTTCACTTTTTGACGACGCGCACGTATCGTCTTTAGAGATTTCTTAGCACTTCGGAGAAAATGGGTCTAGCTCCCGTCAAAGACAAGGCACCGATTTGCCCACGATTTCTTCCGGCGGCGTTTCGTTTCGTCACTCGAGCAGTCATCGCTGCATCAGAGGTCCGCAGATGGGCTTCTTCACTCGCAGCAGAAAGCCACGAATAAATGGAGTCAGCCCTTTGTGTGCCATGACACAAATCAGTCTGTGATGAAGTGCTAGACCCGAGACGTCGCCACACATGCCAACGAGTTGGTTCTATATTGGTGCGCTACGGGCTGCGGATGTACTGACAGACTACCACTCGCATTATCCGTTCATGCAAGACTTTATGCATCCGGGTGAGGGAAGAAATACGTATTTACGGAGGAAACTGTACCGATGCTCCCAATCACACGGCTGGAACTGGGAAAAACGCTACACCGCACTCCAGTAGGGAAGTATGCGACTTCGTCTTCTTCGTCCATCTGTCGTTCGGGAACCTTTTCCGTCGACTGTTGCGGCCACTTTTCTTTCCATGCTTGAAAAGATCAACAAGGAATCATGGGAGTAGGGAAGGAAGATTTACTAGGAGGACGGTGAAGTGAGGAAGCGTACAACGAGGAAACTGGACGGACCAAGCATGTGTAAGGACAGCCGAGAGCGACATAAAAGAAGTCGACACGCGTTATTTCCGCAACAAATACACGGAACTCTAGGGGAATTCAATAAAGCCTCCTAGAGACAACACAAAAAATATTTGGGAACGTCGAGGATTTGCATGTGCATACGCGTCCGGTATTCTCCACCGTTCCTCGCCAGCGCCGACAGGAAAATGATTTCCGGGGTACAGTGACAATTTTCCTACAGTTTGCTTATGCTCGTGTAGATGACTTTTCCATCAGCGTAGAAGAGAAGCTGACGAACACCTCTATAGTGGCCGTAATGAGGGCTCGCTCGTCTACATGCGCATCTCGCTGTCGACTACACAAAGTAAAAAACACGCCCCCACAGTAGCAGAACCGTTGTGTTGCACACAGAAAATCACACAAGCGTTGCGAAATGCTAAAATCGTGATACAAGTCAATGTTTTAATTGATGCCTTGGTGACCGCCGCGATGTTAGGGGTTTTCTGGTGCTTGCATACTTCAGTGCGGTACGTCGTTGAGTACGCGGTCGGCTAAGACGTGCTTTTCTGAGGATGCTGCACACGAACACAGATGTCCGTATATCGAATTGTCCACACAATCATTGTCCGAGCTGCACAGATGTAACGTATGAATTCGTATGTGTATACAAACACATATACAGGTTTCTGCTTATCTCTTTCTTGAGACGCGGGTCCCACAATGTAGGTATATCGCGAACGTAACGTTGGGTCTCATTTATACCAAGTGAATTTCCTCTTGTGTACGTCTTTGTCCATCTGCGTGTGTGATCCCGTATGATATGAAGACATTGAGTCAGGATACCCGATCCGATGCTGTTAGCAGCATAATGTTAACTACGTGTTATCTGTCTTTGAACGACCGAGCCTGCAGTATTGTCCCTCTAGGGCTGACTTAATACGGCGGATCACTAGACGAAAAACGAAGTGACGGAAAATCCACCGCGACTACATGCATATATATAATATATAGGTGTGTTCAAGTACGTGGATGCCCACTTCGATTTTTTGGTCGAATATTCTTCAGAGTGGCAGACTAATACAACGTGTGCCTTTGCTGCCCCTCTCCAGACTTGTGCACCGACAGTAACCAGAAAAAGTACAGAGATCGGTTCAGTATTCACTAGTCTGCGGTAGGTTGTACGTACGTGTATACGTGAACACACGTATAATTCGATACTCAAGCAGCGCACACCTCGGAAGCCTCAAGCGATCTCATGGGCACGGCTGCCCTCGTGTGTTCTGAACTACGAATGATACGAAATGGTACGAAGTACACCTCCTGCTGCTTAGTCTAAGAAAGTGAAGTGAGGTGCATTCAGTTTATTGGTGGCGAAGCCAGACCACGACTACGTCTATACAGGTATATGTGTAACGTACGCGCATAGGCGTTGTATACACAGGCGTACGTGTGCAAATTCGTGGATGACACACACTTGGATATCTATTAGTACGTAGCCTACAAGGAGAGAAGCTTTACGGGTTAACAATGTTCGTGACCAGAAGTGTTTATAAAATGATAACAAATACATACTTCTTCTTCCTGGATATATACCCTTCGGAAGGAGAAAACTCAACTGTTTAGCGGGTGTGGAATGTGTGCAGCATTCAGATAAGTGCGGTACACAGGTACTGTATTATTATCCTTGAGTATGACTAAGTAGCACGACGAATACTCTCTTGGGTTTTCGATGCCGCTTTCCCACGCCGAAAGAAGATGACCTTAAATTGCTCTGATCGCGCACAGTTGTCTGGCAGGGTAAACCTCGCATCCATACCTCAAGAGAGCTGTTCGAGTACCTTATAAGCCGCCACTGCTATCGGCGGATGTTTTGGAGGGCGGTAGCTTCACCAGCGTTTTTCGCAGTGTAAAAACGTTCAAACAATCTGTGAAGCTTCCACACATATAATACACGTACGCCTCTTCCGCTCGGTCAGCCAGAAAGGACCGCACACAGTTGCAGTGAGCGCACTCCCATATCTTCCTTTCACTCGCTTTCCTCTGTCCCCTTCCGGCCCCCCCTTCCGTCACTGTTCTTTTCTACGCGTCTACCTGCTTCTTCCTGTCTCATCTCCCCTTCACTTCTTTCCGTCCGTCTCCCCCTCTCGATCACTCTCTGACCCTCTCTGCGCTCCTCTCTTTGTCGCTCTCCGTCTCCTTTCCTTTTTCTCCTGTTTCTTCGTCCCTATCACATTGGAAGGCATCTCACGTTCGGCCCCGTGCAGAGTAACCCCATGCAGAGTGATCCCCATGCAGTCTGCCGAGACATCAGGCTGTAGATGCCCTTATATTTTAATTGGAAATGCTGGCGCACTTTTGGAACGCCGTTGCCCAATCTGCTCCCGAAAAAAAACAAACAGTACGCTGCGGCCGCATCCTGTGGAAAATGAAGAGAGCCAGGCCTGTGAGGCTGCAACTTCTGCGATCTAGGAAAATCCTTTGCCTCTCTTTGTGTGTATGCGTCTGTCTGTCTGTCTGTCTGTGCTCCTTATGCAGGTGCGCAGACTTGTACGACGTCACAACTCGAAGTGCATGCGGCAAATATTTGTATAGACAGAGCCGACTGCACGTACTCGCGTGTTCGGGGGATTACAGTCGTAGAGAGCTCCACTACACGCTCATGAGAGAACAGACATGTACTGGTCCACAAGTGTATAACTTTGTGTTGACAGCCTCGATTGGGACGCTTCCGGATGTCTCGCAGGTCACGCCGACATCTGCTGCTTGTGTGGAAAGAGTCGTATTCACCGGCGGTTTGTGGGCGTACGCTGCTGTGTCTGTACGCGTGTGTGTGTTACGCACACGTGCGGGAGTGTGAAATATTAATGTGTGTGTTGCCTTTCAAACACACGTACTGCGTGACATAGAAACATTCTTTTCTATTCTATTCCAGATGCGCCACAGCTTTTACATATAACTGAGAGCTGACAGTGCGTTGTTGCCGTAACGCGCCCCAAAGGGACCGGCCGCGGCGGTGTCGCCCTGCAAAAGTTTAAACAGGCCAGAACAAGCAAGAGAAAGAGAGTGTAAGGGACAACGCGTCTGCGCGTGGTGAGAGGCCTGGGTATCTTCGCACCCGGCGTAAACCACATCCCAATGAAGATCGACTAGCACGACCACGACCAGCATTTTCAGAGGAAGTGCGAACACATAGAAAAATTACTAAAAAGTGGGACTCAGATAGAGGACAGGTGAAAACAGCGAAGCAAAAGAAAGGAGCCACGGAGGCCGGGCTACCAACGCTGGCATCACGCAGCGGCGAACATGCAAGTATGACGGTCGGCACAGCCCAAATTCTAGATCTGCTGGAATACGGCCCTTCGAAACTGGGAGGAATATCGATAAGACGTCGGGTGTAACGATGGTGTCACCTCTGTGTATACACATATATGAAACACGTGTACTAGAGTTTCAGAAGTGCAAAGACTGGCGAAGGCATCACTGCCTCCCGCGTAATGCACACAATCACCTCTATATACGCGTTTCTGCGTGTGTTTGCAAAAGGTACACCTATCCGTTGTAGAATAAGACCAGATTGTGCCCCGGGGTGTGCACGAATATCGTGGTGCATGTACGGCCATAGGAATACATTCAATTCTGTGCGCGTCGGAGAAGTGTGTATGCATGTTCTTTCCACTACGCATTCATACACAGTACAAAGGATTTTTCCAATCCTTCTTCGTGTAATCTTCGCACTTCCTACTTATTCAGAAGCGTAGCTAGATGTGGAAGCACAGGCGTGTGCATGCAAATATATTTTGGTACCCCAGGAAGCGCCGATTCAGAAGCTCGTATCGTTCCTCCCTATACCACATGAGAAAACTGTGAGAGGGCCGTGTGACTTGGTCTCGTGTCCTCTGGATTCTACAAGCCGTGCAATTAGGTGTTTTAGGTCGTCCTTCGTGGAAACGCACTCCCTCGGTGCACGTGAATTTCAACCCAGCTGAACCGTTCAACGTGGACGACACGGTGTACGTAAGGGTACAGCTGTACATCTAATGTACGCACATAACACTTTTATGTGTTGTCGTTCTGCCCCCGAAAGACGTGCGCACACACCGTGTGTTCGTTTGCAGAGGTACAGATATACACAAACATAAATATATTGATATCCCTCAACGGTTGCTCGTGGTCGATGTCGGCATAGCGTTACAGTGGCGTGAAGCTCACTTCATCAAAAGTGGCTTCTCCTGGAAGTCCTTCGGCCTTTGTGGAGCTGCCGGGACCATAGGGGGGCGCCACCTTTCTTTCATTTTCCTCGGCATGATTAATAAGAACCCTGAACAGAGCGCCTTGGGCCCTGTCTTCCAGCTGCTGTTGCGCCTGCTCGCGGACGGCGTCAACAAATCCCGGTGGTAGAGACGCCGGACCAGGGGCGACGCAGAAGAAATACAGCTGCGGGAGACAAAAGAACGTGTTGTGGAACACTGACGGGTTCGTGTGCATACAAATTCTCGCTATAAACGGACAACGACAACACGCAAACACAGTGGGCTTCGTCGTAGAGGTTGACCATAGATATACACACATAGGTCTAACCGTGTTTATGTGCTGTACACCTGCGCTTAAACCTGCAAGCCTTTAGGTAGACACACACGGATATATCTAAACATTTACAATCATACAAATGGCGTGAACGAAGTACGGAGCACGTTGGATGAGTCTGTATATGTACTCCTAGACAAACAGGTAGGCAGTAAACAAATGCATACATAGACAAAAAGAATTATAGACAACGTACATACCTACACGCGTGTGTGTCTACCTTTCCGAAGGTCGTTGTGGTCACGAACTGCCTGAGGAAGTGACACTTTCCTGCAGTTCCTGACGCTGAAGTGGTTAGACCACATACGAAGTCAGCTTTAAGCGGGAACACACTACTGCTTGGTGGTAATGGACACGTTGAATTTTTTCAGAGCCACAAGCCGCTGCCGTTGTCGTTCCGCGTTGTTCGCAAAAAGAAAGTGGTATGCCGTCTTCTTGCCTGGCTGAACGTGGCACGCTCTCGTGAGGGGTTGCTGTTTTCTGAATGTGTCAAACACTTTTGTTAATTCTAGCTCAACACTTCTACAGCTGAGATGGTCTGTTGCCCTGTAGCATCGGTGCATATGGTGGAATCTATAGTGCAACACCACTCTACATTATACAGCCCGTTACCTAGTTTTGCTGGTGTAGCCCTCCCGAGATCCACTCTGTGTCATTCTGTATTGTCTTCTCTGACCTGATCGTAGCAAGCGGTCACGACTAGAGCAAGACATCCGCTTTTCTGCATCGCCGCTTGTGCAAGGCTTTTCTCCTGCTCTGCTTTCTGCTGTTGTTTCAACTCTTTGAGAAGGGCATTTTTTTTCTTCTCCGCGGCGCCGCCACCCTGTGGCTTCGCGAATACGGCTGTAAAACTGATTTTCTTTAGCTTTCCAGCGAGTCCGTAACCGCTTTCAGAGTTGCCGTCACTGTCGTTGTGCAGAGGCTCGGCTTCCGCACTGGAGGAAGCGAGATCTTCAGCGTGCAACGCTTCTGCGTTATGCTTCATCCTGGCCCCCCCACGAGCATCAGAAGGCAGCCCGTCTACTCGGCGCCCGTGTGACTTTGCTGAACCGACTACAGCCTCGACTGGGTAGGAATCTTCGCCAGGAAGACCAGCTGCAAGGGGTATATGTTGCCGCACTGCAGAGACAGCGAGTAATCCCCCTCCTGCGTCGCGTTGTTCCACTCGTGATGAAAGACTGAAACAGTCTAACGTGTTTGGCGGCGCCTTAAAAGTTGCGAGGCCGAACAAGTTGAAACACAAATTCGGACTGCCTTTGCACGCCGGTCTCGCTGGTGGAGATAGAGACGAGGCGCCTGCGCCGAGGGCAGATGAGCTCGCTCCTGGCAACAGTGACGGCGTCACTACAGGGCGCACGTAGCATCTGGGAGACAGCCGACAACCAGCAACAAATCTACCAATGCACACGTAGGTGCATACGCATGCACGAAGGACGTCGAAGAAAAATTCGTAATTAGTGTACATCCAACTTGTACAGGTGTATACCGAGATACACATTTAGACGTAATCGATGAATAGACAGTCGGCAAAACTGTACATATGGCGAGAGAGAGTGAAAGGTACACGTGGAGAGACGGGTAGACTTGGGGAAAATACCGGCAGAAAGCCTGCGTACGTGCATTTGCAGTGGAATATGCGTAACACAGGGGTTCCCTTGAGGATAACACCTGAGCGGCTTGCGGAAATAAAGGGAGTACACGTATGTATGTGCATATGTATGTATACACATGTGTATGAGCATCAGACGGCAGCGCACAAAATAAGCAAGAATCCGGCAGACGTACATCTCGGGCTGTACGCGTAGGCCTAGGCGTCTACACAAACTGCATGACGTTTGTTGAAGGGATGAAATAGGCAAGGACTTCGCACACCTGGTGATTGAAACAGCAGAAGTTAGGTGGTTAGGCGTTTTTTCAGACAAAAGGCGGAAGACGAGTGGGGCCGGCTCAAACGCTTGAGTACCTCGTGTGCACGTACACACCTGAGTGTTCCTGTGTATGCAGTATGCATGCTCTTCCTGTCCAGTCTTCCTGTTCACTTTTACCGTACAAAAATACAGAAGTACATGGGCACGTCTTTCGGAGGAAAAGAAACGAGGAAGAGAGTCGTGCCTCAGGGCCTCTTTGGACGTCTCTTCGCAGCCGAGAATATGTAGGCAAATGTGTGAACAAGAGGGATTCATGGGTTATTGCCTCATATATGTGCAGATGTGTACGTGTGTACTTACCGAATGATCTCGCACTCTTTTGGCGTCTCACACCATGCCTCGCATCGGGAGTCTTGCACACTATATATATATATATATATAAATGTGGAAGCCCGTAGGATGACCGACTGCTGTCGGATGCCCTTGAACACGTGCACGCTTACGTTTGTACGTGCGGACTGCTCACGCTGATGAAGCACCAGAGCCAGTGTGAGCGAAGCGGCTGTGTCAGGATTATGCGCTATCGGCAATTGGTATGCAGACACATACCACCTTCCGCACAGTACCAGAGTCTAGCGACACAACTACTACCATTTCATTGACAAACACGTCCGCTTTATGAACTGGTGGCGGCTCGCTCGCCGCACTCCCAGACCGTAGTATGATCGTGATGCTCTGCCTGTAGTACACTTGCAGACACGTCTGAATTTATATGTATATGTGTATATGTATATCATAGAGTTTACATTTGGTTGGCGCAAAGCCAATAGCGCATTCTACCTCGCACTCGCCTAGTATCCGCTGATGCTCACACACTTCAGCCGAGAAGTCGCTGTGGCGAACTTCTCATATGCATACGCTCGTGTACGCCATCTTACGTTGTGCCCACCTGTAGCTCTCTGCTACGCGGCTCGTACACGCAGACGTTTAGCACTTAACACGCATGGGTTGCCCAGGCACCACGAGCGTGCGCACTTGCCTTTGCACGCGTTATTTTGTTAAAACTGGAGCGGGCGGGTAGCTCCTGCCTGCAAATTCACGGTTATAGCGGCGTTGCCACTTTGAGCACCCACTGGTGCTCAGTGGTAGTCCACTTGTACACAGGTATGTGTGCAAGTATTGTAAACACAGGCCTGCGTGGGCGTACGTTTTTTTCGGCTGCTGCAGCGCTGCGATGTATTCTCTTCACATACCTCAGCTGATTTCTGTTGCTGCCTCCACATATTAGCAGCTCAGCCCCTTCGACGGACAGGGCCCTGCAGGCATGTATGTAACAGCTCAAATCTGCTTCGTCGCACTTGGATTCTGCTGCTGTTGTCCCCTTGCCTGTCGATGGTTCCTGACAGTGTTTACAGCCGTTCCCGCAGCAGCGAAAGCCTAGCGCTGCAGTGGCGTCGTTCTTGGCGTTGCCGCTACTGCTGCTGCCAGTGGCGGCAGTGGCACCACCAGCCGACTGTGCAAGGGTGTTCTTAGTTGCCGTCGCTGAAGAAGAACTAAGATTCGGCTGCAGAGTGGCCGGGCACGTGCACGTACAATTGAAATCTACTGTTGCGGCAACTGCAAACGACGGCAACGTGAAGAGCTGCACTTGCTGCTGGTTTCTGCACGACGCAACGACGACGGTAGTAGGAGACACCACCCCCACGCCGTCCCTGCAACGCACCAACAGCAGGAATTCGTCAATGTACACCACGCTGCCGCTCTCCGACGGAAACACAAGAACTTCGCTGGCAGCATCACACAACTGTAGCTCTCTGTATCTCTCTATAAATTAGATGTTGCACGCATACGCACACACACACACACACACACACACACATGCACACTCTGCACATGTATATATATATATATGATTTTATGCAAGAGTGTGGTGCAGAGTATGTGTGGGGTGCCGGTTCCCGTCGACATGCGTGAAGCTGTGGAAATAGAATGGTGAGGTTGTCTTTTTCCTTTGAGCGAGTGCGTAGGATGTGGACACGCGTCAAGACATGTATAAACGTGCATATACTCACGTGTGTACAGATACACGCGCATTCTAGTGTGGACGTACGCAGTCTGCGGGCAAGTATATAATTAAAACAACACACAACATTCGTTGAAGTGACAGATTCCGGAGTGGTTTTTCCGCCTGAAAACAACGTCATCAACGTAGAAAACAACAATGAAACCTCAGCATCACCAGAAATCGCGAAGTAAGTCAGTTCTTCGTTGCCGCGAAAATTCAATTCCCCACTGACTACCTAGTGAAAAACGTTCGACTACGCGCTTGCATACTGACAAGAGATACGTGGATATGCGTGTGTACACACTTGTGCAGCTGCGCCGGCAACAGACAACGCGAGGACTGAGTACAAGTCTGGGGAAGATGGATCGAGTCCTCGCAAAACCGCAGCCGACTACAGCTTTCTTGACTGCATGTCCCGGCTCGACTGCTCAATACAGGCAGAAATGGAAAGCTCAATTCCACAGCCTGAATCTGACTACTCCTATGTAAGAGTCTTTTAAGTCAGCTGAAGAAACTGACTGAGCAGACCGTAACACACGTGTTTCCGCGTACAAACACTACATGGGTGAGAGGACTGCTCCGACCAGGTACTCACAGCCGGCAAGCGCATTATAGCACTTTTTCCTCCTGCACCAAGGGTGCCACAATTGCCAAGGAGGATATAGAAAAGTGCATCACTGTGCTTACCCCAGAGGCGCCACATCTGCTAGGGAAGAAATACAAGTGCCATCGTCAACATCCCAAAGCTGCAAAGGGCACACGCAGAATGATGCATATCAGAACACGATGCGTAGGAACCATTTCCTTGAACTCAACTCCGAGCCTTACATAGTGAACAAACGGAGAAGGTCAGCTGCTTGTAGAAGACAAATGAGAGGGTGATTTCAGGAAAAGCGGACCTCTCCATGCATTAGTGGCCCAGCACTGCTAACACGCGCATGATTCACCATCTTAGCAGTGCTGCAGTGCAGGTGTTCGCAGCAACGAGACAATCAGTGGTCATGGTTTTGTTTCACTGATTCTTAGATGGCGAATTCATTGCTTCGGTAGTAGCGATACCACCAGTCTGTCTCATATAGGCTGCAGCACGTGTGCCTTGAGGACTTCGGCTTTATCTCACCTTAACACTTTCGTCCGCTCCGGCCGACAGCAAAAGTGTTTTGTTATTCCAGTTTTTTAAGGTGTCATCCCTGCCAGTAGCGGCATGAAGGGATGCCCCAGATTTACAAGCAGCGTTCCGATCTCCCCGTAAGTTGGAGCTGGACGTGGTTTCATCGGGCGGCAGCTTGAATTTCTTGAGGAAGATAAGCTGCGTGATGCGGTTGGCGTGAGCGCCGCGGCTGGCGGCGGCTGCCGCGGCATAGTAATGTGCAGCAGGTTTTTGTTTCAGTCGCAACCAATCTCCACTTTCCTCTTCATTCTTCTGCTGTGTCGGCGGAGCCCACTTCGTCTTCCCTCCTTTGGCCCCGAAAGCAGGATTGAGGTGACCACTCCTTCCCGTTGTAGCAGCGGTCTCAGCTGGTTTCACACACGGCAATGCCGGCGGCTTGTCCAGTTTCTTGGACAACTTTTTGCTGTGTTCGTTGAACACGTAAATAATTCTAGCGCTACCCGCAGCAGCAAACAGGTCGGACGCAGGAGCGTAGCAGCAACACAGTAACTGGTCGTCCGGAATTGCTTCCTTCCAGATTATGTAAACGGAGTACGAGGCTGTCGCGCTCCCAGCAGCCGACGCAGCAGTAGGAGGTACCGCGGAGGCTTGGGTGCAAGTTAGGGCACATTGAAAAATCTCTCCCGCTCCAGTCGTCGCAATAAAAACATGTGAGTACCCGTCCGTGCCATGTGTTCTGCGACTGTGTCCTGGCTTTGTGGTGCGGGTAGGCACCGCCGGTCTCCATGCAATACACGTAACTGGTGACGTGTCTCCCTTCTGACAGAGCAAAGTGCGACAGAGCGGCTCCGCGAATGGCGCTGGAGCAGCAGCGACTTCTCCGTGGGAGACTTCTGCTGCAACGGTTTCAGGTATCACGGGCGTACGGTATATTCGTACAAAGCCATCACTACAGCCACACGCAATAAACTGACCGCAGTGACTCAGACGCACGCAGAGAATCACGTACAGAAAGTCGTTGTCTGCAGTTGTCGACACCGGTTGAAGACGGCCATCTTCTTGGATGGAGGGACCATCGCCTGAAGTGGGGGCCCCTGTCGTTGATGCCGCCTGCTGCTCTGTAATTCCCTGTGTGAGAGAAAGTTCTGCTGAAGTTGCTTTCTCATCCCTAATGAGATCTTTATGACCTGCGCACCCTCCACGTCCGTATCGAGGCGCCGCGAACGTGTCGGGCCCATAGCGACAAAGCGGCACGAGACGCATTCCTGCGAAGCACGCAGGGGACGGCACTGCGATTATCGCTACCTACTCTGTCTTCCCTGCTGCTGGACCAGCTGATGTGCGTGTTGTCGTAGGTGGCACTGATGTGACTACTACCCCTGTTCGTCCTGGAGCTCCCGGTGTTGCTGCGGCTGGCGCTGCAGCTCTTACGGTTGTCACTTGATGGACAAGTCGTCTACTGGTGGGTGTTTTCGCCCGCCGCTGACATTATTTTCGACCTTCCGCTGTCACAGGTGCGCTGCGTTTCACGCGCAAACGGACGTATAATGGTATAACATCCCCACATCTGTGTTCGCGCATGCGTAAGGTACTAAGAGGGGCTCTGCGTATGCTGCTTTGTACACGCATTTGCAGACAGGAAAAGCCAGGACTGGATGAGGTCGGAGCTGAACCATCACGCGTCAGTTTGCGTGTCTCTGCGCAGTTCGGCATGCGATGAAACGACTTCACAGGGTTTTCACCATTATTACATAGACTTTGAGGGTAGGGAGGGGCAGACAAAGCAGTTCCCCGGTCTTTTTTGGAAGCGTAAGGGCGCCACACCTGCACGACGAGGCAAGAATACTGATATTCCGGAGAGCACCG
This sequence comes from Sarcocystis neurona, assembly GCA_000727475.1. Taxonomy (NCBI): domain Eukaryota; phylum Apicomplexa; class Conoidasida; order Eucoccidiorida; family Sarcocystidae; genus Sarcocystis; species Sarcocystis neurona. The sequence continues at coordinate 2,256,076 of KL647308.1, forward strand.
AACCAGGGGTCGTTGCTTGCAGTTGCTGCGTAGACACTTTCATAACCTTTCTTACGTGGAGTGGTTAACAGCAGAACTTGGCAAATCAAGCATTGGTGCAGCAGTTTTTCGTAGGAGGCGTGCGGTCACAAATAATGCCTGCCAGGAGGTGCTATCGGGTGTTTAGAACGCTCGCTACAGAATTTTCTTGCTTTCGCAGTTTCGTGTCTCTCGTCGAAAGCTGCTCAGTGGTGCAGATGGGGGCACTGATTGTATTGGAGACCCTGGTGCCCCTCTTGCGTAAAACGGTACAAGTAGCTCGAGGGACGCGCAGGCGTCTGCACGATTCCATGCGTACATGCGTGTGGAGCGCATGCGAATGGAGATAACTTTTATCAGCTGCGCGTGTCTACTGATGTGGACACGTCCTCAACTGTGTTGGGTGCAGTCGTCCTGGACATGGAATCTCTATGTTTTTCTGGTTTATTGAGATGCCGATGTGAAGACTTTGAACAAGTTGCATTTACTTGTTTCGGTTTCGAAATTTACCCTACCGCAGTTGTACCCTTTTGGGGATGAAGCAGACTCGTTCAAGATGAAGAAAGCACATAAAAGTGAAGCACCTTTGAAAATACATCTGCGGCAGGTGAAGACGCACAAGCGTAGCTAAGACGCGACTTGTAATAAGATGAAACGCTCCGCTAGACATGTGCATGCATTTGCTCGGGCAAAGCGTTCTACTTAGGCGTCTGTGTGTGCACTTTCCACTACTTCAGGCGTAGTAAGGCTGCAATTTTGGAGCAGGCAAGATCGCTTTTTACACAGTACCAGAAAAAAACATGTATGAGCGAAAAGCACACTACGAGATAATGGCTGCATTGCCACCGGACTATCACTTCCGGAGATCCAAAATATCGGCAAGCTTTATCCTTCTTCCGTAGTTGCCAAAAAACGTGCACTGCTTTGCCATCACAAACGCAAAGTCTCTTCGCCTTCTTTCTTCATCATTGAACACCGGCACGTATCCGCACTTCTGTGCAAACTAGGCTTACTCAACGTCTGCACGTGTCCACCATAGTCTGTTAAACGGATTGGTAACAGACTTTAGAGCTTCAAACAACTACCATTCAGCAACAACAGAACCTTGAACACCTACACAGGACACTCGACTAAATTTTCGCACACACGTGCGTGACCAAGAGGTGGAGCGCCGCGGTCCACGGTGAGTGGGCGTACGTGCAAGCGAGTGCTTCCGAAATAGAGTTACTGGAGCACACTCGCACACACGGACACAAACGCATGTACGCACCCAACGATTTCGTTGACACGGGAAAGGAGCAACAATGCGCCTTCATACGTGCACCTCGTAATTCTTCTTCGTGAACGTGTTTGAGTTGTATTCCACTAAAGGTGCATCCTCAAGACGAGATTCAAGGAAGTTTGCATACGACTCTCTATGGTGCCGAGGACTACCTTTTTTACCGACGAAGCACTTGAGAGATCAGAGAACCACGAGGGCCCTGAACACAGCAAGAGAAGCTACTCGATACACAAAGGCCTGATGCACGCATAGATTATCTCCCCCACGGCAATTTGCATGTAGCGCACAGTATCACCAGGCACAAGCGTATGCACTATCCACAGGAGCTGGTGAAAGCCCGCGTATTGATGGGCTGAAGTAAAAGCATTCGTGTACAGTGTCTACAAGAAGGACCCGTTACGGTTGCTGAAGACGTTTACAGGAGCCTTTTAGACTGTATGTCGCGCACTTGCATGGGGCTTGAGCGATTGGCGATGCGCCCCACATACACGGCTGCAACCCAGAGAGACGTAGAACGGTTTTCCTGATGGAGAATAGAAAGAGTTAACAAGAAGGAGAGTAAATGTGCAGCCGCAGCAGGGCAGAGGGGAGCACGAACAGGTGGTAGATAGTAGAGGCTGATATAAAGAAGCCAAATAGAACACAGATACAGAAATACCGAGAGAGCATGCCAGAAAACGAGGAGAAAGAAAGCCAAGTGCGACTGCAGCAGAGTACAGCAGAATGGGAAGGTCTGAAGGTATATCCCTGGCGGCGCACTTCACAATGCAGAGTACAGATGTACGTACAATTAAAATCATCCGTCACATGTAGATTGATAACCAGATTTATTCTAGACCACCTGTGAAGTGGTAGGACTGCAGAAACGTGTCCGCTTTCTGCTTTGAAACGCTTGACGGAGCAAAGAAGGGTTTTCTCTCCTAATCCCGGAGCAAGTGCGGCAGAGCCTGCATTTATCCCACGTATAGGGAAGAATACGTACAGGGGATTCTTCACTCGGATTCCTCGTTCCTCACTTACACCAGTACGTGAGCACTACATGTGAGACTGAATAAGTGTTACAGTGTATCGCAAGGCGGAAAACCACCTGGTTAGTGATTGCATACGGTGTCGATTTAGGGGACACAGCGTAGCCTTTTCACATGAATGTGCGCCTCACAGATTTAAAGACTACCACGATACGGCCTTCGCTGGACACGCACGCAATCGATAAAGCCGTCTCTATGTGTTCTGCAATAGCGTTTCTATGTGTCTGGTTACCACTAGACACAACCGTAGGAAACGAAGCCTCACTGTTTCAGATGCGTACGTGTGGCCGTTTTTCTGCGTTTCTCCGTTAGTTATAACGACAGGTATACATGGATTTTCAATCGTCGGATGTTGTTACGCGTCACCGACCTGCGTTCGACTTTTACGCAATCTTTAAAATATGCTTTTTCCAGAGGACCTTTTCACAGGTCAGCACACCACTTGTCGAAGCTGCATCGGTCACCGTGCTCCGGTAGAAGGTAGCTACGGTTTTTCAGCTCTCGGTCTCCGGCTGCCTGCACGCCCCGATTGTAACGTACAGATACGCATTTTGCTTCCAGTCTGCTACCTCCAACGAAGAGCCTTTTAGCTTCCCTAGTTTCCTCAACCGGCGTAGACCCAGTCGGGCACTCCAGTTCGCCTGACTGATATGGAGTGAAGTAGCAATGAAGTGGGGGAAAGGGCTCTTTCCCGAAGGTGAGGGACCCCAGGAAAAACCGGAGGCTGCGGCCGAAGACCACGATGGAGAGAAGGAACGTGAACAAATCGGGACGGTACCTGATGAAAACAATGCAAATCATGTCGAGAAAGAGATGGAAAGCCGAGGTGATAAGGAAGAGAACAGTGGGCGGAAAACACCTGAGAGGCTACAACCAACCAGAAGTCTCGTGAAAAAAAAATGGATGCTCAGTGTCACAAAAAGGCGGGAGTCAAGTCTGCCACGAGAGGTACATCTGACAGAGAACAAAGACCAATCGGACTCAGGGGACGATCATGCAAATGGCGCTTCTCGGAGAAGTGGAAGCTCTCTTCCCTGTAAAGATCAGCCGAGCACGTTTCCCAGCGACGCAATAGCAACGGAAGCCACAGCGGGGATTCCTAAGACTGCGAAGGGCAGGAAAGAGGAGAAAGATCTTGATGTTAGCAAATTAGAGAATAACTTGCCGAAGCTAGATGATGCACGAAGAACAAGTCCTACTGCGAGTCCGGCTCGAGTGGCGGAGCGTAGTCCCTTAGAAAAAAGGGAAGCCGAGGGGAACAGACAGAACGAATCAGTGCTTACGGGAAACGGAGGCGGTGCGTGAAACTGTGTAGAGCTTCGTGGCGGCACTGTTTGAAGGCTTCCTCAGACTACTTCATTTAGAAAGGAGTAACAACGATAGACAATTATTCAATGCGCTCACGTCGACGAGCTGACAAAAGTATGCTACTCAGAAGTCGAACGTGGGCGGTTACTAGCCAGCCTCAGTACTAGTTGTAAACCTACGTTTCGCTTGCCACACCTTAGCGGGCAACACGAGATGTAAGCGTGGGGGTTACTGGTACCGTCCGCTTTGGCGCTTACCAATTGAGGCCTGCATCATCATCAAATCATATTGTGCGGGAAACTGGGAGACACAGGAGAACGAGTTTGAATGAGAATCAGACGTATAATACTGTTGAACGCATAACACTCGCAAAGACACGAAATACTGCGGTAAACAGGATCCCGGAATGGGGAGGACGATGCAGAACGCTTCAGCTGTAGAGCGTCTATCTAAAAACGCAGGGCAGAGGAAAATGCAGAAGGGAATCCTGGCTTCCTGGTTTTGTGTGCTTTCCTCTGGCCCGCACTACAATATGTGTACCACAGTGTCTTCGCCGTTTTTTGCCAGCCCCGACGCAAGCGACGTAGACAGTTGCGTGTAGCAGTGTGTAACTGTGTAACACGCGTATGTAGTTATCGATCGATATTTAGGCGGAGAAAATTAGATGGGTTCAATCATGCATATAACGTATCTCTTTGCCAATGGATCCAGAAAGATCCAGCAACACTGTTGCGTCATAGGGGCCCTCTGACGCGACCAGCTTACGGTGCTTCTGCGTGAAAGGCTTATTGTATTGCCAAGGCCAGTGGGAAGGTAAGTCTTGCACCTGTGTGCGCCTTGCACTTTCTAACGTAGAAGAATGGACAATCCCACTGGACTGTCTACGTGGTACATCTGAGCATACAAACGAGGATTGGTTTCAGAGTACAACTGTGTACCCGAAACAGGAATACAAATCGTCCCCACGTTACGGAGTGTTGTGTTTCGAATTCGTAATAAAAGCGGTCAGATCTATATATTGCACTGCGGATTTTCTTCTACAAATCGCGGAGTGTTGTGTTTCGAGTTCGTAGTAAAACCTGTCAGATCCATACAGTGCACTGCGGATTTACTTCTACAAATTGCGTGACGGTGTTTCGTGCAAGTTCTTTTGCACACACGTAGGTGTCTACGCTAAACAGTTCACTGGTTTGCCAAGACGTGTACGAATCCACCTCTTGTTGTGCAGGAGCTCCCACTGGAGAAGGCTGATGCGGCCTTATGACGCCAAAATCATGTGCAAGGCACCGCTGCTTACATACATTTCACTATGTGCGTGCGTGTGTCCGAGATTTCATAAAATCTTCAGGCTCTCCCAGTGACCAGAAGGCTTGTCTGGTCTGTGTCCGAGTGCGTCCGGAGTCACTTCAAGAGATTTCCGCAGGCGGGAGTTTGTGCGTGGACACCCGACATGCCACAGTTGGAACCGTGACCGTTTCAGGCTTAAAAGATCGTCAGTATTCCTTCCACTTCGACTACGTCTTCGACCAAGACGCTACACAGGAGGTTGTCTACCGCTCCACTTGTGAGTGTTTGCTAGAGAAACTAATGGCTGGTTACTCCGCTACTGTAATGGCTTACGGCCAAACAGGCGCGGGAAAGACGTATACCATGTTGGGAGAACTCGGAGAATGCGACTTCCACCGAGCACTAACAGATCCAACCACTCGAGGCGTGGTCCCTCGCCTTCTAGAAGCCCTTTTTCAACGCATTCTGCTCGAGACCAAGAACTGTAATGAGATTGAAGGAGGTGCCACTCACCAAAATACAGAGGAATGCGTTGAACAGAAGGAGAATGGAAAGCCAGGCGTGACGTTTTCCATTCGCGCGTCTCTTGTTGAAGTCTACAACGACAACGTACGCGATCTCCTGGCGCCGGCTCGTGATACCCTTTGTATACGAGATTCGAGCTGCACAAGCAGCAATCGCATAAACAGTGGTGCTGTCCTTACAGAGGCCACTGAGGTGCCCGTCGCTACTGCTGAAGAGGCATTCGCACTGATTTATACCGGCTTTGCCAATCGAGCGCATGGTACGACGCTCCTGAACGATAAATCTTCCCGCAGTCATGCAATATTTCAGCTAATTGTCCGCAGGAACAGCCTGACGGCATGCAGAGTTACGTGCTCTCGTCTGTGTCTTGTTGATCTTGCCGGTAGTGAGCGTGTATCCAAGGCAGATTCTAGCGGCGTCAGGCTGCGGGAAGCTCAGAGCATTAACAAATCGCTGTTGGCTCTTGGGAATGTAATCAGCGCGCTGCCACAGTCACAGAAGAAGGGTCAAAAAGTGCATGTGCCATACCGCGACTCTAAGCTCACCCGCTTGCTGCAACATTCATTCGGGGGCCACACCTTCACGGTGTTGTTGCTCTGCTGCTCCCCTCACACCTTCAACGTCAAGGAAACCCTCAGTACTTTCCGATTTGGTGACCGCGCGGCAAACCTTAAAAACGAGCCATTGTCGGTAGAAGCGGTCGATCCAGAGCTGCTGCTGCACCGCCTCCAGGAGGCCCAGACCGAACTGCGCATTTCGCAGGCACAAATTCGTGCGTACGTCGTGCAAACTGCTCGCCAGGTCGATGCACTCAGAATGTTACACGCGTACCTGCCGCAAGACGTAACACTTAGCGACGACGACCAAGCTCTGCTTAAACTTGCGTTGCAGGAAGTGCCAGTCTTGAGCCAGCAACAACGCCTGCAGCTACATTCTCCAGCACCACCAGGAGCGGCTATATTGCCTGGAGCAGCATCAACAAATCGCCCGCTCAAAATGACTGCTGCGCAGCCGAGTATCGCCGCGCCCGGAGCGCAGAAGAAAGGTCTTTCTTCGCCTAAAGCAGTGGATTACACGCAGGCACAAAAGAGGTTGCCTCAGGACAAGGGAAGAGCAGACAGGACGGGAGACAACGCCTCCACAAGACCACGAACTGCACCACACCATCCTACACAACGTCCCCCGACCAGTATGTCCCAGCGGGGTAGCCCCACTGCTAGACGTCCGGTCGACCACAGAAAACTGCAAGCCGCACAAGGTGGGCACCCTGATGTTGGAAAGAGAGTCGTTCCAGCAGCGAGGGAGAGAGACCTGGAAAAGCTTCTGTGCACGCGAATCGGCGGGGACAATCGAGAGGTATGTGGTGCGACTGACGCACGCGCCGCACAGAAGCCAGCTGTGCAAAACAACGCCGTCTTAAACGCTCCTGGCGAAAAAGAAGATATTAGCATAGCAGCAGAAAAGACGCCTGCCACGGCGCTGGAAGGCCAAAAAAAAGATGACGAAAATGAGCCACAAGTCGTGCGAAGCACGTCAAAGTGCTCCGCACAAGGGGATTCTCCAGCAGGTATGACTGTACATGCCATAGACGGAAACGTGATGCCATTGACTGCCATTCGCTGGCTCAGGTCACACACAGTTTCGCACCTGCATGCTATGAACCACGACTTGTGAATGTGAATCTTGGTATACCATTAACTAACAGAAGTCAAAACTATTTAAGTCTTCACAGCGTGGGTATGTCACGGGTGCACATGCACAAGTATCATGTCGAATCATCACGGATTGTTCGGATTAAAGCCTTTCCGTGTTTTTAATAAACACGCCTCCCCTTCTACGCGCCACCGTTGTTTCATTCGGTGGTCGACTGACACAGCCTTTGCTGGATCGCTGTCTACTTGAGAACGCGTATGTAGTTTTCTTTGCGCTGTCGGACGACATGAAAAACAGAGCCTGTTCATCTAGAGAGTGCAAGAGGTGCTGTTTTATTGTCATATTCTACGACGTCATACACAAGTTCGTAGGGGTACACGTAGCCACCATATCACGTACACACATGTGTATAGATCCGCATCCGGGCACATGCACAAGAAGGGGACGCAGACCTCGTGGACAGTGTTTTAAAGAAAAAGAAACACCCCGATGCAGTGCGACCGGCTGGATTGTCTGCAAGCTTTGGGGCACAAAGCACGTAGGGTCCCCTACTTGGTGTTCCCTATAGGGTGCACCTGTGGATCATTCATCCTTACACACGCATGTCGAGGTCGACCTTTCGCGGTAGTTTTTAGACGGTTCTCTGTGTGTGTGTGTGTGTGTGTGTGTGTGTGGGTGTTTGTGTGTGTTTGTTTGTACTTACACGTGCCCCACCCTCTGCCTTGATGACCTGACACCACAGGGGGTGGCACGGAGAAAGAAAACAACGTCAGCACTATTTCTCGAGATAAGACTCCGTCACGACTTTCGAAGTTTTTCTCTCTTTCTCGGGGCAAATCAGTAAACACCAAAGACACGGGTTTGCGAGCGCAGCACGACGTCTCTTCGAAGGATAAGGCAAAATAAAGGACTACTTAATGCAGCAGAAGCAGCTTGAACCCCCCACTGTTCAACAAGCAGCAGACCTGAGTCCCTCTCTGCGAGGACCTGCTGCTATGCATACTGTCCGCGTCAGGCCATCGACCTCAATCTATATCTCTTCGTCAATCTACGCAGCTCTCTCACGTACGGTTAAAGTAGTTCTTTTGCCCTTATATTCCCAGATTCTGTGTATTAATCGCATCAATCGGTCCATTCGAGAGTGCAATATCATGTGTTCTGCCGTCCATGTGGTACAGCTTGGATTCTCCCCCATGACTGCCCTTACAGGGGAACACGTCGGCATGTACGCACACGCCACAACGGTGGCCACATTCGGAGAATGTGATGCAATGCATTGAAGTGCAATAAATTTTCCTCAAACTCTCGTTAGATTTCGCCAAAGGATTCCGGTGGTGATTTTACTGCGCTGTGGGCATGCATGTTCCGAGCTGCTGCTATTTGTGGGCATTCTAGAGTAAGCACCTTTTATGCTGTTCCGCCGCGTGGCTTCGTACCCGGTCTGGGACACCTGTAGTCGGGCTGCACTGTCCGTGACATCTGCATTCCTTTTCTCAGGAACTGTACATACGTGTGCGTACCCGATGCGTGCATGCTGTCAACATACGGATAGATATGTAGCTATAGCGTAGACTCGCTTTGTTATTGCGTGCCTCCAGCTTTTACACAGAATGTTATCGCTCGTGTGATCGCGTGCACACTTCTTATCATAGGTTACTGGTGTCCGTACTCCATTATGTGTGCACACTACTTGACAGCTTGACGTGCACTCTGAAAAGACACACGTCTACTAATATAGTAAAAACCTTCGGGTGCATACTCAAGTGTAAGCCTCTCACACACGGCACTGCGTGTCCTCCCTACGAGTAGGCGCCCCACCATAATAGGGTTACGCGCACACATTCAGGCATATTCGTAGCAAGCAACATTGCATATGTGATGATGTGGAGCGAAAAGTGCACACGAATACACGTGTACGCGTATCACTTGAGTAGAGGAGGATATACTGAACACCATCCCGGGGCAGCATCGCAGGCATACGGTGGGTATCACTGGTGTGCAACCATGATGTTTTCGATGAACCGGATTTACTCTGCATCAGGGCAGTAAGCCCTTCGACATGCTTCGTCATGGTGGTGCGGCCTACATCAGACATCTGGCTGCGTTAACGCATGTCCTGCGTATCCCAGCGCTCCTAGAGTCACAAGCACATACACGTAAACACAGTTTAGTTGTAAGAGAAGGGACGACAAAGAGAAAAAAGACAGAGAGGAAGAGAAAGGGCGAGAGAGAGAGGGAAAACGTTAAACCGCAATATATTTTTATCGCACAGTGGCGTCCCGCGAGGCCTTGGACGTGTAAGCGTAACATCAAAAACGTCGAGACAACATCAGTTTACACCAGACGAGCAGACGAGTACACTTGTGTGAATGAATTGCAAAAAAACCACACCCTTGGGCGGATGATCCAACCTGTAACGAAGCCGTCGACGACTTTTACATGTGTGTCGCTCCGACGTACAGGAGGGATCTGGGCTTGCTGCCACACATGGAGTACCACCCCGGTAGTCTTTTTTCAAAACGTACCACGCGTCGCGACCCTAGCACGCGTTTCTACGTACTTTCGAACTGTAGTGGAACTCCGTGCCTACACAGAGGATGATCTGTGTGTCGTTTCGATTTGCACGACGCAGGTCACAGGGCGACATGCACAAGCAATTGCATAAATGTGCCGCATGCCCACAGTTGTTGTACCCACACCAGGACGGAAATAATGTAAGCGCACACGCTTGCTCATTCACAATGCCCTTTGTGATTTCAGTCCTTAGTAGTGTATCAGACGTGGTGCGCGGTGGCGGACGTTTGTGCGCAGGGGCGTTAGCACAAATTCAAAAAATGTCAACGCGCTTGTTTATTCACCGAGACGGTACAACCGTCGCGTAGGTATGTATACGCACACGTCCTTGTACGTGTACCGCCGCGGAAGTGCACCAAATTACAATAAACTTGCGCATGCAAATTCGGATATCCACACAAACAAATGGGGCACATGTATGTCGCTCCTTTGAATCGTCGGTGACGTACACGTATACATAAACATACGTTCAACTGTACCAATATAGCACCGCCATCTAATATGGAGGGACTTCGTGCGCACCAGAACTACGCAGAGTTAAGCTCATCCTTGAGTGTCCCTGTCGCGAGGTTTCGTGCAGCATGAAGTGCAAAACTGTCGAGCACGGCGCTCGTGCATACGGGAGCAACCGCACATGGTCCAGTGTGTAGATTTGTTCGCGCACACGCATTACGCGCGAGCTCTTCGTTCCGCACCCCGTGTGCACCCTCGCCTCCCGCAAATGTGTGACCCTTGTTGCGGGACGCCGCTGCGCCAGAGAGTGCGCGATTGGTGGATGATGACCATGTGAACCATGTAAATGGCCAACTTGCGCCCCTCCCGTGGTAGTAGACGCAGATCAGTTACTACACATGGTTTCTGTGAGTGAGCATGCGGCCATTTTCACAGTTGACGCTAAGGAAGAACAGTTCTATACGATCGTACTGTCAGCCCCGCTTGTTCTCGTACAACGCCTGCCCTCGTCTTTTCGAGCCCTGTTCAACGTCAAGCACCGGCAGACAAACATGTATACGCGCATGCTCTCCCTTTAGGTCTTTTTTTTGCAGTCGAAGCGAGTGAGGCGCTTAGCAGTTTCTGCCCACTCTCTTTGTATTTCGTCAGCACATTCTGCGATTGAAGTGGCTTTAGGCACAAGAGCTGCGTTTTCCCTGGGGTTCCTTATAATTAAATCAGCTTTGTACAACTGCCAACCGCTCACAAGGCCACCTACCGCCCCTATTAGAAAGGTACGTAGGGAGGGGCGTTTGAAGAGAAGGAATGCCGGCACAGCGGTGACGGCCATCGCTCCAGCCACCCGCAGACCGCAGTTTAGCATCAATCGCGAATATAACTCGTTGACATTAATAATCTCATTCTCAGACGCGGCAGAACTGGTTGTATGAAAGTCTTGCATTCCACTCGTACGCGAGGGCGACGGTGGAAACGCGTCGGGTGAGGACGTTGGGGCGGACTGACATTGTGCCGGTGCGGTCCGGCGGATAAGAGAGGCAGCGCCACTTTTCAGAGATCCAGCAGAGAAACACTGGCGCACACACTGGAAACGAAACGCATTCAGCCGCGCAGGAGGCCTGCAGTGATCCGGATGACTGATCGAAACTCTGTTCCAGCACTTTTGTGGAAAGCGTTTTCCTGCAACAGAGCTATGCCGCACTAACCCCGATACCTCGGGCTTCTCAAGATGCGGTGGGATTAGTTGCGACATGGTAAAACGGAGGGTGGGACGGGAGGGTCAACTCTGAGATGCGGAAACACGTACTCGAGGTATACAACGCACCATCACCTTCACAATTGCAGAGGAATTCGATAATACGGCACAAACAGAAGGCGGAGACGACAAAAAACGCGGGGTGTTCAGCAGCAGGAGACGCTATGGAAGCTTCGCCCTACACCGTAGTGTGCAAGGGAAGCAAAGACCCACCGGAGCTCCTTTAGTACTGGCTAGCAGGACAAGAACTAATCAAAGCGAGTGACTAGCTGATGGTAAAGAGTGGCGATCGAGAGTTCCCGCCACAGTTCATGACCCCAGCGGGATGAAAAGTAAGGTGTGCCCTGCTGACGGGAGAAAGAAGGAAGGCGAACGGGAAGGCGAACGCTTGACTTGTTGCCGTAGTGCTGCAGACAGTTAAACTATTATGCAAGGCGGTCAAGCCGTCCCGGCCGCTCCTGGCAAAGTACAAAATGCTTGCCCGGACGGCGCAGGAATAGCACCAAAGCCCACGCCTCATGCAAGAAGACAAGTAACACCGCACAACTGCGGAAACTTGCCTGCGGTTCGTAAGACGCCGCTGCGCACCAAAGCATGTCCCCAATACAAGTTACAAATCCTGGTTTCTGGCGTTTGCACCGGTGAGAGCTGAGTGAAGTTCACTAAAACACCTTATTTCAGACTGTCCTGCCTATGGGGCAAGAAGACGCCCATCACTGCGTCAACGGGGAAAGTTCAATCGGAGGCTTAAGATCTACCAGGACTTCTTTGTTGTTCTCGCACCCTTATGTGCAGCACCTGCAGGCAGCGGAGAGACTGACTGATTCCTCGAGCTACAGGAAAACTTCCCTCCTGACTTAGCCCACCTACGTTGGTAGTGGAGGACGGAGAAAACTGAGCTTGCCGCTATCGCTGTTGCTGCTAGCGGTCACACACCCCTTCGGATTGTGCATGTGAAAAATGGAATGGCGCGTCCACCTTACGGCACCACCACTTTTTTGATTGTAGTTCATTCTTCATTCCCACTTAGACGTGTATGTAGGATACATGTCGAATTCCTGTGTTTGTATTCTCTCAGTATGAGAAGAGGAAAACCGAAATCACAGGCCGTCTTTACGAACCCCGGTCACAAGTGGTGCGTAGTTGCTGCTGCGGCCTGGATGACTACATACACATGTTTGAATAAAATTGGGAATCCTTGTGTCCACTAGCATGCAACGTGCCTCCTGCCTGTCCTGTTTGTTTTCGTCCCTCATAATTTGACTACGTCTGCCACGCGTTCCCCTTCTTCGTTACAGTTTTTTGGGAAACTACGCAAAGCGGCGGCCGGTAAAACAGCTACGTGCTACATGCGGACGAACGTGCGACCCTGGTACTCGACGCATGCCCATACCTCGCTGCCTCTGGGAAGTGAGCGCGAACCAATGGAGGGTACAATGCGGGAGTTGGTTTTACACATACTGTATTGCTCAAAAAGTAGGGCGATTGCCAAGGATCTGGTAGCTCTCGATCCCGTACGACTGTCTAGTGTTTATCATTGTACGTAGCCACGTCGGTACAGCTGCAGCACGCGTGCAGTTAGAGCGCAGCCAAACTCATCGCGTGTTTTTCAGTTACAGAAACCGGCTTTCGGTCAGTAAAACTCACTGTACACGCGAACTCCACCTATCAACTGTATGGCAACTACGGGAACAGGCACACAGGGGTCGTTCTAAGAGCCTCCGCAGGGTCGAGTATGGTTCTTTTTTTCCCAATATTCGTTTGCCCGCCTGTCTGCCGGAGTATATGCGTACATCGTCACCTGTCAGTCCCTCTACGAGCTATCTCGTATGCCGCCTGCGTATCTCTGCCTGCCCTATCTTCCTACCAATGTCAGCCTCGAACAAGTGCCTAGATACCCATAACATACACACGTACATACACACACACATGTACACATACACATACACACACACACACACATGAAGGTGAGTATGTTAGGCCCTATATATGACTACGTACTTTTCATAGACGTTGACCATGTGAACTAGGCCAAATACAAGCTTGAGGGTGCGCACAGATTGTACAGTAAGCGCTTGAGATACCACGTACGCGTTGCATCTTGGATGTAATATGCACATAGAGTGTGCACGTGACAACCCGACAGAGGCCAGCCTTCACCTGTCACCCGCGTACAACCGGTTAGAAGTTCGACGGATGTAACTGTTTAAAGTATTCGTCACGCGCCAGACGTCAGTTTTACTTTCGCTTGAGTGCGTACGTTTGCTGCAGAGAGCAGCCGTACAGTACATTCTGATTCATGTTTTCCCTCGCACCATCACCAGCCCGCTCGGCACGCTTTCTGACGAGAACGAGACGGACTCCACTACGTGGTAGTTTTCCCACTTGTCACGAGAGCGCTGTACAGCGTCGATGCGTTACCAGCACGAGTAACGCATCTACTGGATGTATGTGGCGGTATGTGTGTACCTAAAGTCTGCACCTCGTATCGTTGTAGGGCACATATCCGTAAGCAGACGACTAAATTTTGACACATTCTATTCGATACGTGGACGTACAGTTCCTATGTATGTACACGTTGTCTGCATTTCTGGGTGCTACTACACATCGCGCGTTGTCATACATGAACTTGTGACCGAGGAACTACTCTGGATGTGCGTACTTCCTGCCGAGCACGCTGGTGAGAGCGCAGTATACAATTGCGACGGAGATGCAGTACAGGAGAAGCAGGGCGATTATAATTTTAACCGCGGTGCTTATTCCTGCGAAAGGCAACATATTTTTCTCCTTTATGCTAATTAAAGGAGCAAGCAAGTTTACCTGCTTGCGGTGTGGGAAGGTTGGCTTTCAGCAGTTCCAGACCCGTCTTCAGCGCTTGATTCATCGAACCGGTGACGACATACGTGGATTGGACTTGATGCTGGAAGTTCTTCTTAAACTCTTCAGATATGTACTGAGTTTCAACACCCTCTGTAAGACCAAGGAAAACTCATTTTCATGTCTATATACTTCAGTAACCAGCTCTCGACATTCAAGACATATTTTATACGTGCAAATATTAATTTATGTCTCTACAATAATATATCATGTCTTCCTCGACGGTGTGCCGCCCTACCTACGTACGCTTCAACGGAATGAGAAATCACACGTAACTGCGAAAATGTTGTATTGGCTCGCGCACCTCGTACGGCAAGTGATGCGACTTTCAGATTCTTCACACCCAAAATCAAAAGTCCGTCGTGACACTCTCTATTACCGATGCCCCACCGCCTGCAATACATGTGCGTGTACCTTGAGTTTAACTGTGCACACACAGGAGTGTCCGCGGTTCAAAATCCGTACGCACGTGCACACGTGGGATAAGATCTACCACGTGCTACCGGGTGTGACTCCTCAGTGAGAAAGTTAGACACGTGTACACGAATGCGTGCAGAGGACAAAGATGAAGTGGAGCATTTTTCGCTTAAAAGCGGCATTTACCTAAGGAGGGCGTGGCTGAAATGATCAGCTGCTTGCTGTGGAGTTTCATTCTCGCCGACCAGAATATCAGAAGCGACAGCTATAGCTACCTGAGCAAACATCTTGAGTGTACTGCACCCGCGTGGCAGTAGAAGTGAGTCCGACCTGATAGAAGTGCTTTTTCCCGTCTTTGCACGTGTGCTGAGTAGTGTCTCGAAGTTTAAGGAGCTCAATTTCCAGGTTTGCCTGCTCCATAGGTGTCAGGACTTTATCGGGGTCGCACAACCACGCGTGGTCCACGCTATTTGTACGTTTGCACAAAATGTCAACACGCGTTAATTAAAAAGCAGACTTCACGTTTTTTGCTTTGAAAACACTCGACATTCTCCTACTTTACCAAAGAAACGCATTTCGCTGGCTCGATGAAGGGATCGGGGAATGCCACGGCGCTGTGCAGAACTCCCTCTCCAACGGGAAGGCGCCTTTAAAGTCGAGTTTTTCCGGGACTGTACGCTTCCTCCATTGTCTCCCTTCTGAGTGCTTACGGGTGGATAGATCGCTTCAACTTTGGCGGACGGCCCTTTGCGGGCCACCAGATCGTCGTCTGATCCTCGCGAGAAAGAGGCAGTCTATATAGAGGTGTGGACGGTTTTGCAAAGTGGAAAGGGGCTCCCAGCTGTGAGAAGGCGCTTTTGGTGCCCACAGCTCCCTGCGTACTAGAAAGATATTGATAAGTTACTACGCAGAAAGGTACCATCCACATTTTTGGGAGCTGGTGTAAGTTAGGTTTGTCGTAGTCCCCTGTAGTCGTGGATGATCAACTAGAATGAGGATTTGTTTTCCACCGCTGCACCGTCTGTACACCACATGATGACGTTGCATACCTATGGCCGAGGGCTAGCGTAATTTCCATGTGTCTGAAAGGAAGGAGCGACACTGTGGATAATGTATCTAAGCATCGGGAATGAAACTCCTTTAAATGAGCTGAGCAGACTGCGCAATCTTAAGTGTTCTAGAGCAGAGCGTCCTGCATATATGCAGAATATATTTTTTTCTCCTCGCAGGCGGCTGCCCACGGCAGAGGACCCTAATTCTGAGACTTCCGTCGTGGCCAGCGGGAGGATATCCTGCTAGTAGTTTTTGTTTCTTCCGCTTTCGTCGTGTACTCCACTGCTACGAACGTGGCTGCGCAACGCCCGCTGAAATGTACCACGACGCAGAGTTTATCGAGCGGCATAACGACACACCTTCGGAGGTCTCTGTTCGGATCCATTTGTCTGTATCATATATGCAGCACAGAACGTGGCCTGCGTGGATATGCTGGGCGGTGCTACCGATACAAATTACTTGCTATAATTGCATTTTGGGCAGTTCTGCGTAGCGGCACAATTTATCTTGACAGTACACCTCCTAATACGAAGGCGGGGCGCGGACACGTTGAAGTGACACTCAGAACTATTCTGCAACCGACAGGTAATGCGATGCGTTTCCAACGTACCGGCGCGAATTCGCTATTCTACTATATCAATACTGTTAGTCGCGAAGATTTATCGCACTACCTAGTGCAGCCGCAGAAAAGGGGGAATACTTTGGCAAGGTGACGCCTCCAGAGCAGAAAAGCTATGGCCGACAGGGTTTCCTGAGGCGTCTTGAAGTCGCGATGTGAAGGAGTTCACGACAATAAGGCAGGCACGCTATCCCGGCAATTTTTAAAAAGTTGCAGTTACTTGTCATCAGTGCGGATTCCAGGGTGAAAGCGACAGTACTCCTTAGAACCTCTAATTACACGCAGACAGAGTAGACTTCAATTTGGCGACCGAGGGCGCGTTTTTTTTATTTTGGACAGACGTAGCTCCTTCGGAGTGTCACTAATCGACAACTGTTAACATCTCCAACGAAGCACCAGCTGCACCATTTGCACCTTCGCCCACATTAAATAAGGAGGTGCTGGAGGACATACGTATATCCGCTCGGACAAGCACACATGTGAACCGGTACGAGGGAACGGGTGAACCAGCAAGCAGACACTGGCACTGTGAAGATTTGCGCAGTGGCATTATTACTGTGAGCAGCCGTGCGTGAGTCTTACTTCGCACGTATGCGCGTCTTGATGTACACGCACATGTTCACGTACGTCTGTATATATCACACTGTAAGTAGCTTTTATCCTGTTTCGTTAGGTAGCTAGGACTGCTTCAAGGCCTTCACATGAATGTAAAGAATAATTTTCATCTTCCAATTCTGCTCGAGCTTGTAAGCCACATTTTTCCGCAGCTGTAAAAGGAGTCGACCGCGCACTCCACAGATCATTTTCGCGACCTTCTCGTCTTTCACGAACAAAACCTGGCAAATCGAAAACGAAGCAGAATATATGCGTACACATACACACCCATTTACAAGTACGTATTCTTACGTACAGATCCACGCGCTACCATGTACGCACGTGTAGATTCTACATAGTTGCAAAATCTGTAACGGGCCAACTCCAATCGAGCTGCAGATGTGCGAGGCCGTGTTCGAATTTGTATGGGCATTCGCCAGCGGATTTCACTAGCTAGCATCTATAATTTCAGGACCCCCACGCGGATTTCCTCTCCATCATAGTCACGCAGCAGTGACGACTCAGGACTACACTAAAGACGCGTGTGGGACGTATTAAACATTCGTTAGAAAGGTGACACTCTCCACTGCAGTGGGATTCTTGCTAAAAGGTGAACAACGTACAAAAGTGAAGTGCCCTGCGTCTTGTATACCTCTGCGCTTTGGAACACAAATGCACGTCCATAGAAGCGCCACTTAATTTGTGTAGTGTGCCTCAAAGGTAGTCACAAACTGATAGTTTGGTGCAGGGTAAGGCAGGCCAGTCCCTGGACTGTTTCACGCACATTGATCCGCTCTGGCACACATACGGAGGGGAAAGTACAGGGTGGAACGTGCCCCAAAACACAAAAAGATAATTTAACAAAAAACAACACAGTAGTTTTACGGCGTTTTAGTCGACACACCAGCAAAAAGTCCTGCAGTGCCTGGTTCGTATGAAGACGCATCTCCCGCGCTCAGCGAAAAGAAGTTTTACAGCACCTCAGGCAGGACATGGCTGTGGGAGTAGTAGCCCTCTGCAGTCTTCCCTGGTGACCGCCAAGGGAAACATCTACATTTGGTGAAGCAGGCGTATCTGCGTAACTCAACGATAGACTGAGGAATCAGACTAGCATGACGAGTTACATCAAAATACTAACGGAGTGGTTCCGGTGAATCTTCTGTTGTGGAGCCACTGGAGCGCAGGACGCAGTTCCGCGATGCAAGAAAATGTAAAAGCCAGGCGGTATTCCGATTTTATCGCGTACTTGATACGACACAGGGCGTCGTCTAGTGCTTCAATCGCACTTGTGACTCACATGTGGGTAAAAAACTCAAGAAGCAAATATGCGAGTAGAGAAGCATATATAGCATTGAACAGCAAAATGTTACACAAGAGCTTCTTCATATCCTGGTTAAAAATTGTGTACATACACGTGTATATCTCTCTACGTACATGGTGTAGCATGACCAGGTATCTTCACATCCCTCTATAGACGACAGGCGCCTTGTATAAGATGGGCAGGGTACGTAGGATCTGGTGCTTACACTATACGACACGGGCGTATATTATTCAAGAGGCTTTAAAATAGTACTGCAAGCTTCTATAACACTTAACGAACGGAGCAGTACTGCAGTCCTGCATGGCATAATACTGTGAAACCTCGAGGCAGGCACATGTACGGCAAAATGTTAGTGTAGTGTTGCACGGCCATGGACAATCCAAACGTTATTCCAACAGCCCTGCAGATACGTGTATTCATCATAAATACGCTTGCAGGACTGTCAGCCACATTACACTCACATACGTACACGTACTTACAAGTGTGTATACTATCGTTAATATCGCTCGTACTCTCCTAGTAGACAGGTGAGACGCTACCCTAGTCGTGCTTATAATTGGGAGCTCAGGTAATTGAAAGACATGAAATGTAGATGAAATATCGAGAACCTGCGTGACATGAAGATACGTACATGTAAAATGAAATGGTCCGGCAGGAGGAGGAAAGCTGGGCAACAACTCAAAATCGACCGACTGTATTCACAGATACATATGCATATTTAAACACGAATATATATATATATATATATATATGTAAGGCGACTCCAGCATCGAAGTCAACAGCACAAGAGATCCGTAATGATGAGAGGGAAACAGAAAGCAACGGAACCTACTCACGGGCAGCAAAGAGAAACAAATATTGGCTCGGCTGGTAAATGCACGCAGCAGTGTCGAACTCGACTGCGTTGTTCGGAAGCTCGAGGCGGGGTACGGAAATCCGTGTTTCTGCAGAAACAGAGGAACTCACCTGCTCAATTGCCAGAGAGCCATCAGGCGACGGCGTCCAGCCCAGCGTCTGCTGTTGAATGCGATAAGGCACGTCTTTGTTGAACCAGCAGAATAAATAGGTTCTAAATAGAAAGCGAGCGCAGAAAAAGAATGAGAAGGAAATTCCTTTGACTGAAGAAACACTAAAAATCTGAGGAGGAGGAGTGAGGAGGGAGAAGCGAACATATACAATGTCAAAAGGCTAAAGCAGCGGCACTCTCGACTACGCACACACCCATGTGCGTTCAGCGAGCGCTGGACACATGTATATATACACCAATATATACATGTGTGGGACGTACGTATACACAGACAGATGTATAAAATCCCTCTCTTTCTTTCTACTTCTGTCGCGCATGAATCTCTACGTACAGGCATGGTTACCCGCGTACTCGTACGGTTGCGACGGGGTCACATCAACGCTACCTGGAATTTCTCATCTACCCTTAGGTACTAACGAATGCTTCTTCAACGCCCGAGAGTTGAAGCATGTCTGTCTCTCTGCCAGCTCGCTGGCCCACCTCTCTACATCGTCACTCACGTGAATACAGATCCATGGACGGACGGCTGCACAGGGAATTTCAAGCGAGTCTCTCTTTTCCTCTTTTGCCACTTTGTCTACCTATATGCGCGCGTGCGTGTGTGTATACTTCTGAGTAGAATCGTCACTTTGGCCCACCGCGTGTCTCTAAATAAACTCACAAATGGGTCTACCCATTCACGCCAGGTGCCCTTTAAGATGTCGCTGTCTTTGCAGAGACGTAAACTCACGCTTTCATACGGTCATCTACCCTCAGTCCCACATGCCTCTCTCTCCTTCCAGTTTCGTACGCAAAAGTGGAGGAAAGTCCGCCACACACACTCACAGATACAGACACACACACATCCATTTGCGTATATTCTTCTCCGTGTGTAAATACCTAAGACATATAATACAAGTATGGCCCTGCGTGTTCAACGAGAAACAGAGAAAGATTTTCTTTTTACGACTACACCCACCTATACCCGCAGGCTTCTCCCAATGTAAATATCTAACTTTTAACTACACAAGAGACACTTCCACGTACACAGGTAGACGTCTCCATTTGTCAGTATATCTAATTCTTAACACCATGGATGTATCTTTCTTGGTTTGATAAAGAGAGAGCGATGTCCTCTACACATCCAGCTACACTTCCCTTTGCAGATTTAGACAAGCGTTCTTTCGCACGTCTAACAACTCCTCTCTCCTTTTCTGTCTTTCTATGTCCCGCTCCACGACGAGCTTTGCAGACACGTCTTACTTCTTCCCTCATAAGTGTGTACACATCGACGGCCAGCACTAACCCAAGCATGGATGCACCCGAGAAAGCAAGTCTATGCGGCCACAGCAATGTGTGGAGAACGAATCGAGAACATAGATCCGGAAGCAGCTATCCTCCTGCAGACACATATAGGTGCTATAGGATAGCCTACCCACGTGTGGACTACCAGCACAGATTACAGACGCGTGGGCTTGACAGCCTGCCCACGCATCTGCACCTACCAGCGGGCGTAGACGCAGCTGCAGGTGTCCACCTGCAGCCACTTGAGCACTATACGTACCCCACACGTACACTACTGACGCAGAAACCTACGCACGTGCAGCCACGTATCTGCAGAACAAATCTCAACAAGCGATACAGATTCTCTATCAGTACTTCACTCCCTCAGTACACAACTTCACAAAGTGGTCGGCAGCATAGAATCAGCAGCCCTGTAGGCCAGATTGCTCGCGTCCTGATGGAGCTACACTGGCTCTCTGCAACGCCGGCCTCTGTCTTTTTCTTCGCTCTATGATACTCACATATATATATATATACATATATACTTGTGTACGTACACGCATACGTGTATAGTTGTATGTGTCTATTCGTCCGTATATCTCCACGTGTCCAGACACATGCGTTTTTCTGAACCTCTTTCGGCAGCGTCTACACATGTATGCAAGCTAGCATGCATCCACTCTCATCGTCATACATACGCACTACCATACACACATATATATATATATATATATAGTCATGTACGCGCACGTGTATACACGTGAATATGTAGGTGCGCAGACGAACACACATAGATATGAAGACAGAGGTGAATAAAGCACAGAGGCACTAAAAACAGAGGCGTCATGCGTTTGCCAAAAGCTTCTACCAACAAGCACACTGCCAGCATATTCCTAGAGTTGCCTCCTATATAAACGTATGTTCAGGTACCCATATGTGAATAGCTCGATAGAGATGTGTGTGTACACACTGTGGAATCCCCACGTAAAGACAACACATGCATTTATACACACATATATATATATATATATATATATATACATATATATGTATACGTATGTGTGTACACACGTGTGTGTATACACGTATATTGTATCGGCGGGTCGTTTTCTCTGCTTGCTCCTGCTGTCTTCCTTCAGTTGCTGGACACTCGCAGCACACGTGGCGGTGGTCCTCACGTGGAGAAAAAGGTAGAAGGAAGGGCAGTGTGCTCGAGGCGTATGCTGCTGGGCAGTGGCGCGCAGCCGGCTAATGCGGCTGCTGCTCCGTCATTTTCACGTAGAGAGCCGATAGTATAGAGGGAGGTCAAGGAAGACGTAGAAGAAGCAGAAGAGAAGAAGAACTCACCTGATGAGTTCTGCGACTTGCTCGACTTTGGGAAGCGTCGTCACCTGCAAGACGCCCATACCACCCCACACGCTGCCTCCATACATGCCCTGCTGCTCTATCTTTGCTTCTCTCGTAAGCACGTCAAAAAAGAGAACAAAACAAACACAATTCTTTACTCAGGCCTGTCCCAGTGCAAACGCATACCTTATAATACATCCATAAAAATATATATACACACGTATACACATATATATACATATATGTACGTGTATATTTGTGTAGGAACAAACACATGGCATGGTAGTGTAGAAGTAAGAATGTGTACGGGCAGACAGCAATTTTCACTTCCACGAATAAAAGTAAAATAGAGGCTTTTACTTGCACGAGAGGGGAGGGACGTACAAATACAGAAAACGCTGATATACATATACATACGGATAGATAGATCGACGGATAGATAGATATAGACAGATAGATCAATCGATAGACGGATAGATACGGGTCACCATTGTCGGTATCCTCGGAAGCCAGGCGGCACAGGTAGACAGAGGGGGACAAACACGTGAAGAAGAAAAAGAGACGGGCACCCGAAACTGAAAGAAAAAGGTGCACGGGAAATGTGACCCTCCACAGGACACGGCGCCGCACGCCTGTCTCGTGGCCGTCTCCTGACCGCTGCCGTTCCGTACGGTGCACGTCTCCTGCAAATATCAACAGCAGCAGCGGGAGGTCCTCCTCCCGACGCAGTCGTCCCTTCAGGAATAGTAACACGCGTGTATACAGGCAAGGGGAAGAACGGCAACACGAGCGGCTGCTGCTGCTGCAGAAGAAGAAGAAAGCCGAGGAGGAATCGCAGGGTAGGCAGAAGGCGAGAAATAGTCGACCGTCTTATATCTGCTGAAAAAGATGCCACAAAACGGGTGCTGCGCGCGGCGGACGCCTCAAGCTGCTGCTCCTTTCGGCTGTCGCACGCGACCGTCGCTTGCAGTCTTCTCTGCGCTGTCGCCTGCGACGGTGTCTTCTTCTTCTTTTCTGCTGCTGCTGTCTCAGGGTGTGGGGAGCGCCGTGCTGGCGTCGCAGCTCCTCCTATCTCCCTGGCAACATCCCTACTGCCATTTTCTCCGCGCACTGCTGCGCGCGGTTCTTCGTCTCTCGAACCTGCCACTCGCGTTTGTTTTGCAGGTACGTATCTACCGACTAAGCTTCGCCCACCCCCCGCCCGTGCCTGCGCATGTTCTGCTGCTCGCGGTCCTTTTCGTTATTCCTGGTGATCCCTGTCCTTTGCTGTCTTCGCAAAGGCGTCGCCTTTCCTCCGCAGGTTTCCTCCGCCTCTTCTCCTCGGGCGTGCGTCCAGATCTCGTCCTGCTGCTGCATGCATTTGTCTGTGCTGCAAACGCACGCGTCGCTTCTTACCATGTCCGGGGGATAGACCCACAGACCCGGCCGACCCTCGGCGAAGAGGAAGTCGAGGAGGGGATCCAGGCCGCACTTGTTCTTCGCCGAAAAGTGGAAAATCTTCGCAAACTGCCCGTGTTGTCTGCAGAGGACAACGAGACGAAAGTGGCTCCGCAAGCAACTCACTCCTCCGTAGACACGGGCAGTGTGACAGCAAACCTCTACCATCTACTCACACATGCGTATATATATGTGCGTGTCAAAAGATGACAGAAGGACATCCTGCAGGATCCACAGATATTTATTTATATGTGTAGTGCATCATACATATATGTGTGTGCACAAGTACAAATACATACGTCCGGCATGCCAGCAGGATGTCCGCCGCATTCAACGGATATGCATACCCATGCGAAAATGTTTACAGAGGACCACACACGTGTATGTACCAATACGTACATACGTCCGATACACCAGGAGGACGTTTTCTAAACTTCATATATATATATATATATATGTATATGTGTGCATGTGTATAGGAATCCACATATATATATAAACAAGTACGTATGTCCGACGTGCCAGGAGGACGTCTTCTAACGTTCATACATACATGGGTGAGTACGTACAGAATCATACATGTATGTATAGAGAAGCACATACGTCCAAGAAACATGGACATTTATACACATACATATACACGTCCATGCACACAGATATATCTGCAGAGATAGGCACACGTGTATACCCCAAAAATCTACGCGTCTACACATACATAAATAGACAAGTATACTGCAAATGCACATACACGTATATGTATGGGGAGATACATCGATACAAATGAACACGCAGTAGGGCTGCAGCATGCGCGGCTTGCAGACAGAGAGGAGAGATAAGAAACGAGACCTTCCTCAGTTCACCGACACGTATCGAGGGTGCAGATGAACTCCGCGCGGAAGATCCGACAGCAAAATCCTTTTTCTTCGATTCTGAAGAAAGGGACTTTCTCTGTCCCTGTACGAGAGTCTTTCAGCCGTTCTCTCTACGGGGGAGCAAAAAGGCAGCGCGCGTCTTTGTTAACGCAGCAGCACGAACCCCCCCCACTTTCCTCCCCGTCTCCGCCCCACGCGCCAGCAACCCCCCCCCACAGACTCTCTTCTACTGCGAGGGCAGCGCGCTAGGACGCATGCGACGCGCGCAGGCAGAACGAATGCTGACACGAATTGAGGGAGAACACATGTGGCCCAGCCTTCTCCTCCTATTCGGCACCAAAGAACATAGTGCCGTCTCTCTATACGTACACGTCTCCAGAGGGAGAAATAGAGCAGGAAGACGCACTTCTTCTTCACCTACGTGCGAGTCTCCTCCTTCTTTTCCTGTTTGCGAGCAGACAAACTAACGCACCTGTACACCCCTACAAATAACCCACTCGTGCAGATATTCGTATATTTTAAATGCGTATATACGTGCAGGCCAGTACAGATAGAGGAGAAAGGGCAAGAAGAAACCATTCATACATGTCAACCACCAACGCACGGCGCGGCGCAGCGCAGACATGTGTGAGTCTTCGCAGAGAAACGTGTGCAGCAGCAGACACTTTCTTTTGGGGACGTCCACACAGACACGGAGATACAGACAGACGTCTACAGATTTATACCAACTTATCCTGCGCTGTGGCCGCAAGAACTTCTTATACGCAGGCCGGGCTGCGGCAAAGACAGCAGCAGCAGCAGCGCTGCTTCTCTGCGAAAGAAGTTAGGGAGACACACACGTCTTCACCGGACGTCTTCTCTTCGGCCAACAAAAGAGAAAAGCAGCTCCCTGGTCGGTCCGCCGCTGCGCGGTAGACGTAGACGGAACCCCGTCCCTCGCCCTCTCTTTCTGCGCAGCCACGTGTAGCACAGAAGGCACCGGACGGAAGGCAGGCGCGCACGAGCAGCAGCCGGGACGCGCAGGCCGCCGTGGCTCGAGGGACAGGGAAGGCGCAGCAGGGCACCCGAAGGAGAACAGAGAGCGGACAAGAAGCGGGCAGAGACTGGCGCGCGCGCGCACTGCTCGGGAGGAGAACGCAGCAAAGGAGAAGCGGAGGGAGACGCAAAGCAGCGGCGACCCACACAAGAAGGCGAAAGACGCGAAGCAGCGAGGAGCTCAGAGGGCAGAGGAGAATCGCGCAGAAGAGACGAGGAGGGAGACGGAGGGGACGTCGACCACAAAAATGGGAGACGAGACAGAAGAAGAAGAGGCCAAGGAGAGGGTAGACGACACAAAAATACACGAAAAGGGGAGAGGACGGTGACCACCGCGGCGTACGAAGCAGACACACACGCTGCTGTGGCTGCTCAAGAGTCTCCCCTTGGAAAACAGGACGAAGGGGTCCACTGGACTTCGCTGGGGAGAGGCCGTCGAGGAGAAGGGGGGGAAAACACGGCGACAACGAAGAGGAGAAGACGCGCAACGAAAGACACTGCAGGTCGCGTAGGAGCAGCAGAAGGAAGCGGAGACGAACATACTCGGAGAAGCGGGAGGGGGTCTTTCTTCGAGCGAAGAGCAACGTGCGCGGGTACGCTCTTCTATTTGGAGAATATTCGTGTGGGGTGCACGTGCGTGCTTCCCGGAAGAAGAACTGTTGAGTTTTTCACCTTCTTCGGGCACATCGAATATGTGTGTGTTGTGCGTTGTACACACACAGACAGTGCAGCGACAGCCCCCGCACGGCCCCGACGACAAGACTCAAACGTTTCACTGATAAAAAAAGGAAGGACCCCAACGTTGGGGAGGTGAAGAACGAAGCGACGCTGCAGAGGAAACGCCAGCAGGTACGCGCCGCGCAAAAAGAGAAGGTTGACTTGTCGCGCCACGAACGCAAGAAAGGAAGAACCTGTCCACACCTCCTATTTCTTATATATAGGCAAGTCACACAACATACATTTGATATGCCCGAAAGAAAACAAAAAAGTCAACACCTCCTATTTCCTATATATATACACGTGTGGGCACGTCACACAACATATATACATTTGATATGCCCGAAAGAAAACAAAAAAGTCAACAGCTCTTATTTCTTCTGTGTCTCTCTTTCTACACATATATGTAGGCGTGTACCACAATCGATACACATACATGTATTTCATCTCTACGTAAAAAAAAAGCCAGTGAACAGCTGCTCCTCCTCCTCTCTCTGTCTATCTATCTGTATGTATAGGTAGATATACGCATGTACGACATACAACACGCACACACATCTTTCTGGTATAGAGACATTATATATATGCGACACATATATATGTATATATAGCGCAGTTAACAGAGAAGTATCATGGACACACATACATACGTGTACATGTCCACATATTCACAAGAGAGAGAGGAAGAGCGAAGAAAAGAGAAAAGAGCTGCTTTCCGGAAAAAACCGCCCAGCTGTACAGACACCGTCAGAGAGGGCCGTCGTCCTGCGTAGATTTTCGCGGACAATCGGCAGAGAAGAAAGTGGAGAAGCCAAAAAGGCGACTATGAAACAAACACCCCCGTCTCCCGAGACAAACGACTTCAAAAGAAAGTCAGCAGGTTGTTCACCACTTCATTTTGCTGTTGTCTCCTAATTTTTCCTGCCTCTACAAATTAGCAGGCAGACGCATGCAAATACACAAATATACATACACACATATGCTTACATACATGTAGACAGGGCGGACAGATCTACAGATATATACTTCCTCTATAGATAAACACATATATATACGTATATAGATGGATAGATGTATACGTGTGTTTACACGTATATATATAAAGACGGACAGATGTGCACATATAGACTTTCTGTATAGATGAACACATGTGTAGACTGATATACCTATTAATACATGTGCAGGAGCACGTATGAATAATTCTTGTATAGAGACGAATGTACGCGTGTATCATGGACAGAGGTAGTAAAGGGCATGTGTGACTACGGACATACGCAGACATGTGGCGTAAAAATATATATATATGTGTGGGAGTATATTTATATGTCCTTGCGTAAGAAGTTCCTATATTCTTGAAGTTGAGGACGTACTGGAACTCCTTTGCACGAGCGAAGATCCACTTGGGGTGAGAAGCTAGATCCGTCTGCAGCAGCCCGTCATCGCCCACACAGCAAAACGCACGCAGCAAGCTGTGTAGGTGCAGGTGTACGTACACCAGAAGGCGAAGCTAGCTGCATGCATGTCCCCGAGAAGAAGCCGTCTGTCCCTACGCACCCACAGAGCAGGCTAGCTGCTGTCACGTTGGAGACAGTCCGGTGTACGTACACCCGAAAACGCCGCTGGGCGAGAAACGAAACGCGTCACTCGGTTCACGCGCCTCCTCCTCCAAGAGCCCGCGGCGCGCACGCGTTTTTACGCAGCAAAGAAAAGCAGCGGGGTAGTCCCCCACAGCCGGTGTGGTCACTGAGGTGTATACACGGCCGCGCACAAGGACGGTCGCGAACGAAGCAGCAACAAATGCAGAGAGGCGCGCGAAAAAGATGTCGACCAGGTGTACGTACACCTCGAAAAAACAGGCGCGCTCCGCATGTGACACACCCCAACGGGCGTTCAGGGCGAACACCGACTGCCCTCTCCTTTTTTTCTCTTCTCCCATTTGCCGCATGCGCCAGGACCAGGCAGGCCCACGAACGCCGAGCCCCCCACGAAAACGGGTGTCCGTACACCGCAAGTGGCACACGTCAGAAGCGTCGACAGCCACGAAGCTTCTCTACCGTGGGCAAGGCACGGTGTCCGTACACCGCAGGCAGTACGTCCACTCTCTCCAGGCACGACAGTGAGGTGTACGTACACCGCAAGAAGGCGTGAGCACGGGAGCACAACGGGTTTCTGTCTTTCTGCGTCAGAGCGCGCAAACCCCCGTTCACGAATCTACGAGAAAACGCCTCGAGACGTCGAAGAAGCAGAAAAACGGGGCCCCCGTAGTCGTCTCTTTCCAGGGAGGAAAACGCCCCCCCCGAGGGAGGAACTTCTCCCGACGGCCGACCTGCGCAGGGCCGGCCTCGCAAAGTGATCTCTCCGCATTTCAGAAACGGCGAGGGGAAGAAGAACCCCCCCTTCCCAGCAGCAGAGAGACGCCGACTCTGCGGCGCGGGCAACACTTCAACGACACTTCCAAGTCTCCCGCGGACCCACTCTTCTACACTGCCATGACCAGAAACCCAGGGCTATCTTTTTATCCCACCAAATATAGAGACAGACACAGAGACATAGAGAGACGTATAGATGCTACCTTTCTACCCCACCAAAAAAACAGAGACACAAAGACGGGAAGACGCTGATAAAGACACAGAAGGAGACCCAGCCACACGCGCACTAAATACGGATATATATATATATATATATAAATGCATACGGGTGCGTCCATATATATAGAGAGATGCATGGATGCTATCTTTTTATCCCACCATATATATTTAGACAGGCAGAGAGAGAGAGACAGGCCCAGGGCACACATGGGCTACACATATATATATATATATATAAATATATGTATATGGCCCGCACCCATATATATACATATGCATATGCATGCTATTTTTCTAGCCCACCTTATGTAGAGAGAGACAAATAGAGAGCGAGAGACCCAGGTACACCGATATTATATATATAAATATGCGTATACGGATGCGTCCGTATACATATATACATATATATACTACCTTTCTATCCCAGCAGATATATATAGACAGAGCGAGAATGACCCAGCGAGACTCAGGCACGCACGTATAACACACGTATATGTATGCATGTGGATGCGTCCTTATATAGAGAGACTATAGAAATATATGCAGGCGCGCAGAATATACATATGTACATATATATACGCACACATACGGATGTGTCTGTGAACTTCTTGGAGGGAGTGGAAGAGTTGTCGACGTACATCCTTGGCTCATTCTATCGATGCGTGTATGTGTGTGTATCTCTGTGTGTGTACGTATGTGTCCATACAAAGGCACATATATATATATGTACTCTGTATGTGTCTGTCGGTGTATGTGTGTGTGTGTGGTGGTTGCTTTTACTTTGTTCAGACAGAGAACCAGGGGAATACGTCCCTGGGGGGGTTGCAGCTCCGTCTCCTCTTTCCCGTCAACTCTGCTGCTGTCGTTGCTGCTGTTGCTGCTGCTGCTGCATGCGTCATCAAGCAGACGTCCAGAGATCCCGGCAGCGTGTAGCTGCCTTCTCGACAGAGCCCCGAGGTCACTTCTCTCCGCCGAAGGGGCCACCTGCATGTCTTCCTCTTCCCTTTCTTCTTCACCTGCAATTCGTCGACCAGGATTGAAAGCAGAGATCTGCAGTGGCCGACGCACCGAAGAAGAAGCTGCTTCGATCCTCAGCCACCACGCCCAGCCGCGTATTTGTATGTGTGTGAAGGAGCAGCAGCAAGGAGAACAAAAGAAGAAAAAGACTACCCAAAAGAGAAGAAAGTCTGCTGCAGCTCTCTTCGGGGTCACCCATAACGCATGCGCCGCACAAAACTGCAACTCAAACGTACACCTCTATCCCTCTCTCTCTCTCTCTCTCTATATATATTCATATCTATCTTATATTGATATGTGTGTCACACCTATATCTATATATCTATATATATATATACGTATCCATATCTGTAAGTATCCAAAGTTCGTATATGTGTATGTATCTATCTACACCTATATCTATCTACACACATATATAATGATGTCTATGTATATCTATCCATCTCTATCTATATCTACATCTATCTATATCTATATATATCTATATCTATATCTATATTTATATCTATATCTATCTATATCTGTATCTGTCTGTCTACATCTGTACCTATCTATCTACATCTATGTCTATCTATTTATATCTGTTCGTACCTATCTACCTATATCTACCTGTCTATCGATACGCATATATATATATATCTAACCATATCTATCAATATCTTTATCTATATCTACCTATATCTATATATTTACCTATCTACCCATCTATCTATCTACCTATATGTATCTACCGACCTACAGCTGTCCGTCTATCTATCTGTCTCTCTCTACATATATATATATATATATATATATTCATGGATATGTACACATATACATGCGTCCTATACACATGCACACATATATATATATGTATATCTATTGTATGTATATATATATGTATATGTATACATACAGAAGTGCAGGGGGCCATAGAGGGAGGGCAGGAAGCTTCTGGGGGTATCACTGCTGCTGCAGCTGCACATGTCTGGGGAGGAGATGAACAACAGTAGGACGATTTGGATAAGAGACAGCAGAACAGAGGAACTTTCTCCCATGTTGTCGATATATAAAAAGGGGCAAAGTGTGGAGGCTTGGATTCTCTGTCGAGAGAAACGAGAGAAAAAGAGAGAGAGGGAACCTGCTGCTGCTGTTGCTGCTCTCGTCGCATCAACGACGAGAAGGGAAGGACGAGGAAATCGAAGAGCAGCAACAGCAGCAGCAGGTTCTCTCTCTCTCTTTCTCTCGGCAATGCGGGAAATGTACATGAAAGAGAGATCAAAAGAAAAGGGACGAAAATAGGGAAAAGGAAATATTCACGAAACATGAACAGAAACACCGCGAAACACTCACGCAGATCGATACTATATATACCCACATATATATATATATATATGTCGTGATACATGAATAGATAGAGACAGACACAAAGGGAAAGAGAGAATAAGTGAGAAATGTATTCATATATACACATACAAATAGGAAGGGAAATATTTATATATGAATACACACATATACATATAGAGAGAGGAACATATACATATACATATGTATATACATATGTATGTACATATATACATATTCATACATATATATACATATACACATATATATATATATACACACATATATATATCTAGGTATATAATATATATACATAGAGAGAGAGCGTGAGGTATGTGTGTATATATACATATATATACATATATGTGTCTATATATGTACATATATACATACCCATATATATATATATGTAGAGAGAGAGGGGAAGGGAAAGACAGAGAGCAGCTCTTTAGTAAGGTACATTTATTCTGTCAAAGTGACTGATTAGTACTTTCTCTTTGCTGTTATGAATAGACAGAGATATACGCATGTTTCTACGTTCTGTAGGCGTGTACTTGAAGATCTGTCAGCAAAACCGAGCGACCGCACATCTGCAAGAATTGCAGGGGGCAACGAAGAGACACACGAAGTCCTCGGGGGGGCAGAGAGAGAGAAGGAATTGAAGAGGAACTCGGTGGAAGAAAAGGGAGGCGGACAGCGGGAGCGTTATGAGAAAAACACGAAGGGGAGAAGGGGAAGGCGAAGACGAAGAAGTGGCAGAATAAAAGGGACAAAGAAATGACGGAGAAAAAGAGAGAGAAGAGGAAGAGGAAGTAGTTGAGAGGAAGGGGAAAAGGAAGTGGAAAAGGAGAAGAAGAAGCGGGCGAGAGAAAGAGAGAGAGGCACGCAGAGGGAAGAGGAAGTCTCGACGCCAACAGCAGCAGCAGCAGCAGGAGTCGTGCACACACAGACATATGCGGACACATGTGGGGGGAGGAGGAGAAACGGAGATGAATTCGAAGAGGAAAGGGAGGGAGAGTAGAGACAAGGAAAGGAAGAATCACAGAAATTGCTTTTGTGAAGAAGTGGCCGGGGTGCCAGCGCTCGGACGACGGTGAACAACTCCGCCGTCGGACGCTTCACGACGTCGACCACCAAGAGCGCAATGTCGGCGCTTTCCTGCAGAAGGACAAAACGAAGAGAGGCACGGAAAGGGAAACGAAGACGAAGGAGACATCTAGGCGAGGGAGACGGAGGGGACAGAGGCGCCAAGAACAGCACAGAGCAGGAGCAGCAGAGGAAGAGACGCAGCAGCAGCACACAGCAGCAGCAGCAGCAGTTGCAGCAACACCAGGGTGGAAGAAGGCCCACGGAAGAAAAAGAGAGGCAACAGCAGGAGCAGCAGCAGGAACAACAGCAGCAGCAGCTCGGAAGAAGGCCCATGGGAGAGGAGGAGAGGCAGCAGCAGGAGCC
>KL647308.1:2301132-2334953 GCA_000727475.1 Sarcocystis neurona
GCAGGTGCTGCTGCCCGCTCTGCTGGTGCTGCTGCTACCGCTTCTGGTGCTGCTGCTCCCTCTGTCGGTGATGCTGCTCCTTCTGCTGGTGCTGCTGCTCCTTCTGCTGGCGCTGTCGCTCCCGCCGCTACTCCAACTGCTCCCCCTGCTCGTGGTGCTGCTTCCTCTGTTGATGTTGCTGCTCCCTCTGCTGGTGCTGCTGCTCCCTTTGTTGATGCTGCTGCTCCGTCTGCTGGTGCTGGTGCTACCGCTTCTGGTGCTGCTACTCCGGCCGCTACCCGAGCTGCTTCCCCTGCTGATGCTGCTGCTTCCCCTGCTGGTGCTGCTCCTTCCCCTGCCGCTGCTGGTGCTTCCTCTGCTGGCGTTGCTGCCTCCTCTGCTGGGACCGTTGCTCCCTCTGACCGTCCCGCAGGTCCGCCTACTGGTGCTGGTGCTGCTACTGCTGGCGAGGCTGCTATTCTTGCTGTTTTATCTGGTGCCGCTGACTTCCCTGCTGCTCTCTCTGCTGCTGCAGCTGGTGCTTCCCGGGCTGCAGGTGTCTGGGCGGTTCTCTCTGCTGCTGTTTCTGCGGGCAGCCTCTCTGCAGCGCGTGCTGTCGCCGATCCCGCTCCTGTGGCAGTCACTGCTGCTGCTGCCGCGCGGTCTGAAGGGGTTGCGCCGTCTGCTGCCGCTGCTTCTTCGTTTCTCATTGCTGCTGCCGTCCTCGCTGTTGCGTGCGCTTCTGCTGTCTTCCCTAGTGGCCGTTGCCACGCGCCGCAACAGGAGCACGGAGAAGGGGAACGAAAAGACCTTCGAAAAAGGAAGGAAGAAGCACCGGTGGAGAAGAAAGAGGACGGAGAATGTACAAGAGAACACGCCGAACACACCGAACGAAAGCAACCCGGAAGAACGCGCATGCATCGCTGCATGTGGCACTTCCGTTGCTGCTGCACTGATGCAACAGCAGCAGCAACGGAGTCGTAGAATTGTCTGGGCACCTTAACCAGGCTGCGACGGGCGTGGACAGAGAGCGGCATGGCAAGAAGATGTAGCAAAAAGCAGCTTTCATGAGGGAGAAACTAGGAGAAGAAACATATTCGTCGTTCGATTCTTCCCGGGCAGCCACCCACCAGCTGCTGCTGCTGTGTCTGTCGCAATGCAGCGGCTGTCGCTCTGGCTGCTGCTGTGGCTGCTCCGTCCCGTTGCAAACGTGGCGCAGATAGCGCCACCACCGCCACCTGCTGCTGCTGTTGTACACTATCTCCGTCGAGAGCGAAAAGTTGTCTGCTCCGCTGCACGTCGTAGATCTGCCGCGCGCGCTGCTGCTTCCTCTGCAGCGGCCGCTGCTCCTGTTGCTGCTGGTATTGCTGAGGGTGCTGTCGCTGCTGCTATTGCTGTTGCTTCTGCTCGTGCTGCTGCCGCTGTTTCTGCTGGTGCTGCTCCTGCTGTTGCTGCTTACGTTGCTGCAGCAGCCGTTCGGCAGGCGCTGTGGCTGGTTACGCTCGCAAAACTGCGTGTGTAGGGAAGCCTCTCCTCTCTTACCAGCGGCAGCAGCAGGATAAAGACTGCTGCAAACTGCAGCGGGAGAAACTACAAGACAACAGTCCTACAACTACAAGACGCGCTTCGTTAACACAGACAGGAAAAGGCCGACGCCTTATGGCCCGGGGCAGG
This sequence comes from Sarcocystis neurona, assembly GCA_000727475.1. Lineage (NCBI taxonomy): Eukaryota > Apicomplexa > Conoidasida > Eucoccidiorida > Sarcocystidae > Sarcocystis > Sarcocystis neurona. The sequence continues at coordinate 2,302,786 of KL647308.1, forward strand.
AAAAGACACAAAAGAACAAAGTGAACAAGTATGCCGTAAAGCAGCTGGTTGACAAAGAAACGGAGAACCATCAACAACAAAACACGCATCCAGCTCGTAGTCACCTTTTCTTTCTCTCTGCGAAAATTCACATCGACGCCAAACATATGTACACGTCAATATACACAGATATACATACTTGTATTTTATATGGAGAGACAGAGAACCATACGGGAATATGTGTGTGTATATATATAGAGATAGAGAGAAAGGTAAATGTAAATATATGTATATATATGCGTAGAGTTCGGCACCCATACGTTCGACTTTTGACCTGCTCCGGTTCTTCTCCAGATATGTGTCTCCCGGGGTACACGCGCCCTCATATTTTCATTTGCAGGGAAGTACGTATTTTGAAGGTATAGCAATGCCAGAGGGAGTGGACGCGGTGAAGAATTGAGATACTTTTTTAGATCCTCATTCCGTCCCTTCTAAGCCGATGTGTACACACGTGTGTACGTTTTACTGTTGCGCACAACACGTCTGTGCGTGTGTCTCTGTGTATTACACGAATTTTTGTGATTTCTCTATGTCGAGATCGGCTCTTGTGTTTGTACGTATTGAAAAGGGTGATAGCCAGGAGGGAGGGAAAGCATCTGGTGCGGTGGTGAGCAAGAGCGTAGGAGAAAATCCTCTACAAAGAGGCAGGCGCAATACTAAGAAGACGTGACACAAAAAGGCCTCGTTTTCCCGGAGAGACACACTTTTTGTGTGCTGCGTGAAGGCATCTAAAGGCGGATTTTCAGTCGCACACACATATACGTATATGCGTGTGTGAGACTATTCGTGTATGTTGATATCCCGGGGGTACCGTGTGTGTGTCCAACAGAGCTGTGTTGAAAACAGGTGGCCTCATAGAAGGCGCGACGGAAAAAACATCTGCATCAGTTTGCCTGAAAGTCGTCGTCAGACGTCTAAAGTCAGGGGGATGATAACGCTGCTATTAGAACAGAAGAAAACTAACACGCCAGAAATGGGCGACGTCTTCCAGCAGGAGAGGGCACGCGACGAACAGGATAAGAATTTCGCCGAGGGGAGAGAAAAACTTACTTCCAAATAAGAAAAGATCCAAAGTCGTCTCCAACAAAGGGTACCGGGCTTAAACTCTTTGGACGAGGATAAAAAAAAAGATTCTTGTAGCCAGAACCGTGTGTCAAGGTTCTCCCATCTAACATACGCCACGACGGGGTAGAGGGAAATACGTAGAGGGAAATACTTGTCCACACGAAGACAGAAAGGAGTGGCTTCACAGCTGAAGGATATGACTCCAGGCAGGGAAAAGAGAGAAGTGTAGTATGTTATCTGGCAGTTCCAGAAGAGTTTCTACAACGAAGCGAAAACTTGGTTCTTTTTTGTCGTGTGTAGTACACCTAGGCTTGCGAAGCCTTGAGCGGGAGAAGAAAAGGACGGAAACCGCTATCTGCGTAAACAGCCTCTGCACACGATTCAGCCCCGAGTTTAGGAGTAGCAGGGAAACGAAGGGAAAGCCTCCGAGTTTGGCCCCCCGATGTGAAATGAAGAGGAATAGGACCGTGCACATAACCTTGTTCCGGGGCATTTGCATTGGAGTCGGTGGTAAAGTAGCTTCGGCACATCACGACGACAGAGTTTTGCATTGTTTCAGTGATACGTTTCCTCCTCTCTCTTCTAAATCGTAAGTTGCGAGATTACGTGCAGTGACAGAGGCACCAACGCTATCGATGTGCGTAACGGGATCTTACAGACACCGGTGGGACGGGGCGGAGGCAAGAGAGGAAAGGACACGAAGGACACACAAGTAAGTGAGGAATCGAACTCATTCGAGGACGACGAATATATTCGCGTTCAGCACATACGTTTGAAGAAAGAAGGAGTTATACTTGTCAGAAGACACCGAACATATTCGCCTTCTCTTGCGCGTCGTATAAATGTTGCGGGAAACGATTCAAGAACTACGGAGCACTTGCATCGATCCAGCCACGTGGTGGACATCACCTTCGTCACATACACTAGGATCCATGAACAAACCGGGAAATTAAGCGGGGAAAAGCATTCTGTCAGCTGGAAAAAGCACAAAGGGGTTCACAGTGGAAAACGCACGGTGTAGGGACACTGGCGACCCTCCCATGCAGTCGCTCGCCACCGGTGTCGACTTGTTTATTCGACTTCATGTATACTGGTTTATTATGCGTATATATGCATTTTATTCATAAAGATGCAGCAGCATATAAAAACGTATATCGGTATGGACAAATACATATTTCGTTGAGCACATTAGAACACTTCTTATACACGGAGGAAGCAGAAGATGAGCACAACGTGTGTCTTTCTACGTATGCGTGACTTTGTGCGTACGCGTGTAGACACGCACAGATGGGGAGAAAGGAAGAGACGTGTAGGTGTACTTTCCGCGCTGAATTCTTCAGCAAATACGCTTACCTGTCTCTCTATACATATATACACACACAGATATATATTCTCGCAATGCTATTTATAGGACGTTTCGAAGGACCGGAGGATTCTGCCTGTTCCTTCCCTCGTAGTACATTGAAAGCTGCTTCGTCTCACGTACTTCTTCACACATCAGCGAACTCCGGTCCTGCGTCGGGCTTTTTCAGCCTCTGCCGGGCTTTTTCAGTCTCCGCCGTAGCTCGTGAGGCTCTGAATACGTAATTTATTCTCCCTCCGCAACCGTGTCCCTTCTGCCTGCTGCATTTTCTTTTAATCTCCCTCTGTTAGTCGGGTCCTTTGGTTGCATTCTCTGCCTAGCACTAATTTCGTTTCTGGTTTGTTTACGTCATGCACTCGTGTCCTTATGCAACGAGAACAAAGTACTGCACACCCTTACAATGCTGCTTGCATACATGTGCAGGAGTCTTTTCTTTTTCCTTTGCTCTACCACACATGTGCATGTTCATGTTGGCTACATATATATGTATATATATATATGTATATATGCATTTCTCGTTAGGATATACTCAACCGTCTATTTACATTTACTGTGTATCCATGTACGTTGTATTTCTGTGAGCATACTGTGAAGAGTGGTGTGGACACTTTAACCTTCCGACAGCAGAGTTGCGAGTACACACGCACATCCACATACGCACGTGCGTTCTGGTGTTTCTAAATGTTAACACACCCGGTGAGCATACGAGTAATCGCGCGTGGGAGAAAGAATCAACTGCGTATAATTAAGGTGGTGACTAGCTGGAATGGCAAATGTCTGCTAGACTGTTTTGCTTGCTGGTGTGGCTCAAATGGGGAAAATTTCTACAACACAATCAACATAAAGTGCTGAACCTTCTGACCAGGATGCACTTTCCCGTAAAGGCACGCGAGACAGGGTGGACTTCCGAAAAAACAGATCTCGCTCCGTCTCAAGACACACAATCCCGACAGGCAGATCAGAATGTTTCTTCGTGCCCATTTCGTATCTCCGCAGGGCGGAATGCGTCGAGACCACGAAGAATCCTTTCCTTTCTACCCATGATTTCGAATCAGCTTCGAGAGGTAGGGAAACAGAATCTCATTTGAGATGAGCTTCTTGGTTGCATGCAGCTAATGTTGGTGGGCGACTGTCATCGTCCGTCTGTTCGACCAAAGACTTTCCACGCATAGCCAAATAAACGCGGCCCTTCCGTCCAGTCAGTGAACACTGACACGAGGTGCCCAGTTGAGTGAGTAGGACAGGTTCTGTGACGGCGTACGAGCGCTTTCTTTGTAGCGTTCCTCCATGTATCACATGACATCCGTGAAAGTGTGCGTATATATATACATGTATATGTGCAAACATACGGAGTGAGGCACGAACGAAGAGAGGATGATCTCCACCGGTGCAGAACTCATCATATCGGGGGAAGTATATATATGTGGAAGGTGAAGTGCACCCATGTATGTATAAACAGCTTTTTCTGTGTAGGCTTGTGTCGATACATGGTGGCGCGGAACTCGGTTAGCCCCTCGTATTTACCGCGGACACAGATCCAGTTAGCCTCGCCCGACAACCCTGGACGCTGGACTCACATCGTGACTCCGAAGCATTCGCGATCAGGCGGAAGCTGACACTTCGTTGCAAGCAGCACACAAAATATGTAATTCGGGACTAATATTGCAGGTGTGCTTTTTAACCACGAACGTTCCCCAGCTTTGCCAAGTTTTGTATGTGATTCCATGGTCTTGGTGTACGGCAGCAAAAATGGTTGTAACGCGTCGACAGCGAGTTCAGTAAAGAAGAAGCGAACTCATGTTTCTCTTCTCGCCACGTCTCTGCTTGTTTTTGTCACCAAGGCTGCGACATCAGGCCTGTAGAAGGCAACAGAAGTGGATTTTCTCCGCTGAGCAGCAAAGGACCATTTCACGAGGGAGTTGAATTCCACTTTCTAAAATAGTAGAAAAAGCTGAACTGCCAGTGTACCGAAGTGCCACACAGAGCGCATAGAAGACAGCTGGCTGGATTCGAAGTGCTAACTTGCCGAAAAATGATGTTAACCTCATAACGCGTGATCTTCATAGCTGGGGTCAGCCGTCGTTTACACACATCTCGCTGTGGGCACACGTAGTGATCTCTGGTCAGAGCCGAGGTGAGAAATCTGCAATTGTTATGTTTTTGACGAGAAGACATTCTGTTAGTTTTACACCGTGGAAGAAAGCGCTACTTAAAAGCTAACGGTTCCCTCCAACACTTACCCGTTCAGACACTCTGTTGTTCGGAAAAACTTTATCTTCAGCACATTGTAGCGAGAGTTTCTTCGAAATGTCCTCTATGGAACACATGAATAGTCATCGGTGCATAATCGAACAGCAGTGGACTGACTCCCTCGGAACAGTCGATGTCGCTATATGCCACATGTGAGCAACTGGTGACCGTCTTATTGTGAGGTTATACACGTACACAACTGTTCCACATGTTCAAAAATGCGCAGCTTACATGTGTGATACATAAGTACATATATATATATATACGTACATATGTATGTATGTTACACGTGTAGATATGTATATGGATATATGTACGCACAGGTGGCTCTCTTAGATTGCCAGAACTGAGAATGCACACTGTTCCGTTTTGCATAAAAAAATAAATGTTTTCCCTGTGGAATCGTGACACGCAATTTATCTGACGACAGTGATAGAGGATAACAAGCTTTGCTGGAATCATCCGGTATGCAGGTGCAGTTTTGCTTGGAACTATTGAGTGTGAGCAGAACTGTCGCCCTTACCGTACATTCTCTGTGTAATCTTTGCTCGTCAGCTTTACATTGTTTCACGTTTACCCGCGTGCGCCTTTTCATAGACCTCGTTCGTGTCACTATTACTCTGCTCGCGGAGCAAAACATACCTCGCCTACTGCCCCAGATCTGCTCGACAAGTTATTAGATATCTGGGAATGCAGTGAATTGTAAGCATCCCCCGTGGCACGGTGCTCACGTCACTCGTGGCATCCGAGTTATTTCAAAATGTTTAATTGCTTCTCTAATGCAGTCAGACGACAATGGTGTCTCAATCCGTTCAAGTCCTGCGTATTGCCAGTGCGGATCATATCTGTCTCCCAGAGCCAAAGCCTCTAGCACTACATTTAGGCCAGGTTCCTGAAGGCCTTCCACAGGGCAATAAAATCTCTGGCGTTTTTGTCTGTAGTGAGGACATGCCACTTTTCTCCATGACTGTAGTTTTGATAGTGTTTGATTAGTTCCACTCCGTTTGTTTATCACTGGAATCTTGTCGCCATTCGGCCACACTTCTACTATGTTTCTTTCGCTGGAACTCTGATGTGAGCAAGTCATTTTCTCACCGCAATTTTAGGGTCATCCGTTTGAAGCTCCAGTCTTCCTCCATGATGTTAGAGTCATTCATTTAAAGCTCCACTGTTTCTCCACAACGTAGGATTCAAGAAACAATTCAATCACCTATCGAGACTGTTCTTTGTATCAAGATTTTTACCGCAATTCAATGCACCCATTTTCCGGAAATCACCACTACAAACGTTCATGTGAGCCCCCACTCTCACTCGGTCACTTAAACTCCCTCGTTATTCAGTCAAACTTCCACTCTGTTTCTTCCCAGTCTGCCTCAAAAACTGATGGCACGTGCCACGCTCCCTTGAGCTCCATGGCAGATGCGCGGGCCGCAGCAATTACTCTCTGCCTTTGCTCCCGAAAAAAGTCTGTAGGGGACGGACTGCTATCACTGTGGAACTCCTCGCTTCTAATCCTTTTCCCTCGACTCAAGCGTTTGTCGTTTTCTTTCTGGAGAATTTTTTGTGACAGAAGCGTCATCAAGCGGCTGCCGTCCTTATTTACCGAACCCCAAAGCGAAACCTTCTGTCCTTGATCATGCAATACAAATTTCCCACCCTGCTTAGGTCGCTGTGAAGAGGAGGACATCCGAAACACACGGGGACACAGTCCGGCTCGTGAGGGATTAGTTAAAAGCTTCTTTGTATGTCACGAAAGAAGGAAGAAAAAGTAGTGTTCTCACCCTGACAGAACTGTTGCCTGAAGAAAAGAAACGTAGACTCGCCCGGTATCGTAGCCGTGTGTAAAGAAGGCTTGACGTTTAAAGTTGCTCTTAGCGAGAAAAGAACTACTTTTGGTGCGCTTCGTTTTAGCGTGTTGGAGGCGCGTGTCGTGCTCAGGAAGTTCGGATAAATCACTTGTACACCGTCGGTGTATTCTTGTGTACGGGTCGCCGTGTATGAAGTTTTGAGGTCGAGCAGAATCTCAGGATCTCATATAAATGGCCGGAGAATAGTGAACCATGTTCTCTTCGCGACGTAGTGTGTACAGTGAACTTTCTCCTACACCGCAGCAGCTGAGACGAGAATTAGCTCCCGACAGGATCAAATGTGTCACCACCACCGACACACCTATTCGGTAGCAGCACGCGTCATACAGCCTTCTGCAAAAATATGCGCAACCGTTACACTTTTGGCTTCCACGCTGATTTAGGTACGGGAAGGCCTCCGTGTCGACATTGCTAAAAGAACTCCCGAACCCAAGCTTGGTTGCAGCGTCCCTGTAACACCGTCCCCCCGTGCGCCCGTCGTGCTCAGGCACACGCGCACGCAGAGACAGCCACCTCAATCGAATTTACCCATATTCCATGCAAATATATTCGTATCTTCTATGTGAGTGTTTCTTTCTCTTTATGTATCTATACTTCTATATACGCACACACTCCACCGCGTTCATCTCTCTCCAAACTCAGGCATGTATACATACATATACACACACACGCACACAGATGTCCATATTTCAGTGTGTACGTGCGTACGTGTGGTATGAGACACAATTATATATACCTGCGTTCACACGCGTATATAATCCACATACGCACACGCCCCCTACCCAGACGCCTGTCGCGCACCTTTTTCCATAAACACACAGACTGATGACTGTGTCTACAAAAGCAGATACGTTTGTGAAGTGGCGTCCAGACGGACTCAAGGACGATGAAGAAGATTTTTTTCAAGCGTTTCGCTCGGCGTTTCTCAGTCGTCGTTGCTGTCCAGCGTTCCTGGTTTATTTGAGCCGGGAGCCTTTCTTCACCTCTGCCGAACGCTGCGAGTGAACGTCGCTTCTTACCCGTGTTTCACATAGATAACACCAGCTGCTGTCCACGTATCTGTACATATTTATATTTCTCCTTTGCACGTATCGATATAGGTAGGAACCTCACTCTCTACCAGACACACACATACTGCGGACCTTACCCTGTCCGCCTCTGGCATGTAGATAAATATTCTTGAATATACTTAACAACGCGGGTGTCCTGACAGCTGGGTACGTACTCGCATTTCTATCCACGAACACACACGCAAATATGGTAAGTGAAGCTCTACAGTTGGTCACACATAGCCAGACATACGTAGACCCGTACATATACATGTACGCGTCGGTGTGCGCGTTTTGGTGAACATGTTTTTTTGTTGGCAGGACAGAGCGTGAGACCCGAAGGTCTCGTGTGCTCCTCACCGTCGTCGTATCTCCACAAGACACTGCGGCGTGGGTTACACCGCTGTCGTCGACGTCGGGCCTGGGGCCGGAGGAAGAGACCTGCTGCTGCTGCTGCAGGGGGTGGCGGCCTTGCTGGGCGACAGCCTCTGCAGAGGCATACGCAGGATCGAGGCCAAGAGCAGCAATGAGCTGCTGAGCTGCTCGTTGTCTCGCTTCTTGTTCCTGTTTCTTGCGTTCCGCCTGCTCCTGCGCTGTACGTACAGCCCACGCGTAGACCACGTGGGGTTCTCGAAGCATCTCCCCGGGGTACCGCTCCAGCGCCTTGGTCGTTAACGCAATTTTCCCGGTTGGCTGCGCGGCAGCAGACACAGACACAGACCCGAACGACGAAACAAGGCTCACATCTTCTCTGCTTCTTCGGCGACCACCACTTCGAAGGCAGTTGGCCGGTATTTCTCGAGCGTAGCAGCTATGGCAGAAAATCGGGGAAGTTGTGCGGAGGAGGAGAGCGTCTCACCGTGTACACACCGTGGCAGAAGAACCGGGGAGGCCGGTGGGGAGACAAACCAGTAGACACGTCAGCAAATATGGCTGTTTACATATTCGTGTAATGTCGCATTCGTGTCTAGATTCGGCGCGAGTAGACACAAACACCAAACTTCTCTCCTGAGTCGTACACCGACGATACGTGACTTGCAATCCCTATGTGCACTTCACCTGCACCTATCTATCTATACATATCTATATCCATCTACGTCCTGTCTAAGTATATCTATCTACACCTACACATCTCTGTCTGCATCTGCCTACCTGTATATATCTATGTGTATCTACCTGGGTATATCTATCTATATCTACCTTGACCTCTGTATCTATATCTGCCTACCTGTCTATCGATATCTGCGTATACCTGGCTATATAAATCTACCTACCTACCTACCTGTATCTGTCTATATCTACCTACGTCTATCTTTATCCATCTACCTATCTACTTCCACCTGTTCATATCTGTCTATCTGTATCTACCTATCTATATCTACCAACGTCTATCCATTTGTATCCATCAGTCTATATCTATATATATACATTTATATGTAGCTATCTATATTTGTCTGCGTTTATCTATATCTCTCTATATCTCCCTATATCTATACACATCTATGTAGATCGCTCTCTCTATATATCTATATCTATATATATCGAACTGTCTATCTATATCTATCTATATCTATCCCTCCATCTACATCTATCTGTATCTATCTCTCTATCAATATCTGTCTATATCTATCCGTCTCTCTATATCTATCTGTATCTATCTGTCTATCTATATCACTCTATATCTACCTATATCTACATACATCTATGTTTAACTCTCTATATCTATGTATATCTACCTCCCTATCTATATCTATCTGTATCTATTTGTCTATCTATGCTTATATGTCTACCTATACATATATATATATATATGTCTATAACGAATGAATGTGCGGGAGCATGCCGGCGGCCGACCTTCCTCGTTGGTGAACGCGCTTTTTAAACAAATGGCGACTATTTCTGTCCACCAAGAACATCTTTTGTCGCGTTTCTTTTAATAGAGAGACGCAGAAAGAGAAGACCGGAGAGATTCATACCTCGTCGTAGTGAAGCACCAGGGCCCGCACAGGTGACCCAACTGAGAAAACTTGGTCGACTGCTTCTACCCGACCGGCAGAAATTTCGCTGATGTGGAGCAGGCCGCGGCATTCCCCGAACTGTTGTGAGAGAACAAAAACCCACCGGAGGGAAGAGGAGGGACAGCAGCCATCGCAGCCGAGGAAAACGCCAAGAGAAGAAGGGGCAGCAAAAGAGAGCGAAAGAGAGATGCCAGCGACGCAGCAGCAGGAAGAGAAGCAGCAGCGGAGGAAGAGGGGGAAGGCAGAAAAGGAAGGGAATTGACGGCGCGGGAAGAGGCAGCAGCAGCAGCAGCCGGATAAACGGAAGAAGACTGGCAGCAGCAGCAGCAGCCCACAAAGACGACAGCAGCAGCGACACACGTCTCTCACCGGTGGAGACCAAGCAACCGCACTAGCAGCGAAGCAAACTTGTGCTCTTCCTGTTTTAAAAAACGAGGCTCCCCTACGCGTCACCTCCGTAAATATGAAGCAGCAGCAGCAACACGCAATCAGGCAGCAGCAGGAGAAGATGCGACAGCAGCAGCAGCAGAAAACGCAGCACCAGCAGCAGCAGACGACGCAGCAGCAGCAGCAGCAAAAGCGCAGCAACAGCAGCAGAGTCGCCAGTGCAAACCGAGCAGCAGCAGCAGCGACGGCAGAAGCCCACCAACACAGCACGAGTCCAACCTTCAACAAAGAGAGAACAAGCATGCTCATATATATATATACACACCCACAGAGATAGATATGCTCATATATATATATATGTAGAGAGAGAGAGGGATAGATATGATCATATATATATATATATATGCAGAGAGAGACAGATATGCTCATAACTATATGTATACAGAGAGAGATAGATATGCTCATATGTATAGAGATAGGTATGCTCATATATATATATATATACTGAGAGAGAGATATGGTCAGGCAGGTCAAAATATGTGGAGGTGTAGTAAATTAATTTCAACGCATGCAGATACGCACGCGTGAGTCCGCATGTCATCTCCTTTTCAACAAGTGGCAAGCGCATGTACCGGCCTGCTATTCCTTCACTCGCTTGGCTACAAAAAATAAAAGGAAGGGCTCTCGTTTGCCTCGTCATCCCTCGCCCCACCTGCCAATACACCTTCATACGCCTGCCTCCGTCTCTCTGTCTCTACTCACACATATAAAGGAAGCACCATACCATATATATATATGTGCGTGTATAAGTGGGTGTGGAGGGACGGAGAGAGTACTTTCACAGCAAGTAGACGGCAGTAGGTGTTTGGGAAATGTAGCTGCAATCTAGACGTATACAAATACATTCATATGCATGTATATGTATGTGGATATACACACTAGCGCAGAGACGAGACACAGAAACACTTATATGGAAGTGCCCGCTTAGACAAGCTGCTACAGACGCGTATTTATACAGACGCCTGCACTTCCGGTAGGCACAAGCAAACTTATCTACCTACACTTGTGTCTATATATTTGTCTACATCTATCTATCCACCTTTACCTATCTGTCAGTATATGTCTGTAAATCTATCTACATCCATATCTACCTCAATTTCTCTATTTATCTCTCTCTGTGTATATATACATATACGCGTATGCACATGCATGCGCATATATACAGGCACACACACATATGTATATACGCCTAGATAGATGAATACATAGAGACATACACATATACACGCCCTTATACACACACATACGTACGTACATACACATATATTCACATACACATATATACACGTAGATATACGCACGTACCTCCATATGTACGTACCTACACAGAAACATACATGTACATATATACGGGCATATCCATGCATGCATCCTTACATATATATACATGGGCACTCGCACATATATACACATACATATGTTTCGACAGAAGTGTGTGTGCGCGTATCCACATAGCTGCAGCGACTGAGAGAAAAACCCACACATATACATACTTGTGAACCTTTGTATGTTTAGGCGACTCTGTATACGTCTGTTTGCATGCAGGGGCCACACCTGGGCTCCTATATACGTGTGCACGCGTGTGCAGATCTTCACCCTGTAGGTCTCTGCACTTATGAGGGGGAGTCTCCACGCACGGGAGGAGAGACAGAAGGGAAGGGAGAAAAGTTTCCTGCTGAAGTTCGCATTTTCGACAGGGCAGGGGCGTCGTCTCCCTGCCCTCGTCTGCGGCTGTCTTCTGCGCATGCAGGGCAGACACGTGCGACGAGCAGCAGCAGCGGCAAACCCGTGCGGCCCTCTCCTGGCGCGCAGTCTCTTCTCCCCACGGCGGTGCTGTCACCGCTAATCGGCAGCAGCAGGCACCCCCCCGCCGTCGCAGTGTTGAGCTGCAGATCTGCTCCCCTCTTCGCCCTCTTCTCACGTGGACCTGCCGCAGCTGTCGAGAAGCGGTGCCCTCCGTCTCTGCCGAGGATTAGTGTGTGTGAAAAGCCCCGTTTCCTTCCTGCTCACAGCGCCACGCCGCTGCCACATGTGTGTGGGCGTCGGTGGGTCCTCGCAGGTTACCCTCCAGCACTCGTCTCCTCCCCCCTTCATCTTTTTCGTCTCCCTTTTCTGTCCCACCCTCTCCTCGTCTTCTTCTGTACATCCTCTCTCTGCCCCACAAGACCTGCTGGAGAACGGATTATCGCGATTTACGGTACACTTCGCTGCATATAAGACTTCCTCGCTTTCCCTTCTTCCCCTTCATGTTCTCCGTTGTTTTCCTCCTTTCTTTTTCTTCTACTTCTCCCTTTTGTATTCCCCTTCTCCCTTTCCCTTCCCTCTCCTTCTCTGCTGCTACTCTCCTTTTTGCAAGAGTCGTTAGTGACGACGAGGACTGCTGGCCTCCTCTTCTCCCCCCCTTCTTCTCGTCCTCTCTTTTGCCTAGGATGTGTCTGTCGTGTCTCTCGACCGCCTGCTGCTGCTGCTGCGGCTGGGGCTGCTGCTGCCGCTGCTGCTGCTGCTCTTTCTCTGTAGGCGCATGCGCGGAATCTACGTCGCGGGGAGAGATATGTGTGGCCAGGTAGTTGCTATGCGCGCGCAGGCAGCAGCAGTTCTGCCTCTAGCAAATGCCCTCAAAAGTGCAGACACGTGTGCAGCAGATTCCCCCGCATGCGTCCTGCACTCACTACTACAACTACTACCCACACACAGAGACCCAGACGCGTACAGGAGGTCCAGAGAGAGACGAGCGCCAGCAGCAACGTCGTCGACTTCTCTTCAGGAAGGCAGTTGGCACTACTCACGGAAGGACAAATAACCCCCACACAACGTTCGCAGACGAAAGCAGACACGCAGCAATCGAAGAGACGAAGTCCCTCTCTCCACGTGTACATACGCTACGTACATATACGACAGCCAGGAGAAGCAAGAACTCTCATCAAAGAGGCAGTCGTCACTTTCGACGAAAAGGTAGACCATCTGTACAGCAGCACGTGATTTGAATCCACGTGAATCGATAGAAGGAGGAGCCCTCTTCTCCGTGTGTGTATACCCTCCTGGCGCTCTCGCCAGGAGAGACCAGAGTCCCCATCAAAGAGGGCGTTGTCCTCTTCCATGAAAAGACACAGAAGCTGCACAGCACTCGTAGCCGAAACGCGAGGACCCCACAAAAACGAGAAGAAGTTCTCCTTCACGAAGACGCTTCTCCGTCTCTCTCCCTACACATGCGTATCTGTGTGTGTGTGTCCCCGCCAGCCAGCAGAGGCCGCTCTCGCTTCTCCCTTTAAGGACAGCAGATCCGTGCAGCACTCACAGACGAGGAGGACACGCGTGAACACGCAAGGAAGGGGAGCTTCTCCCTCGTCCTCTCTCGATCTGCTCGCTTCCTTCTCTCGTTGTCGAGGCGCATGCGACCCCACGCCCACCGGACGACGTGTGTTTATGTGTGTGGGGGAGAGAAGTGTAAGTGGGAGGGAGAAGAGAGCCGAGATCTACGAAGGGCGAAGAGACGAACAGAAGACGAAGGGACCCCAGGAACACAAGGAAATCTGCAATGCAGCAAGACGCGCGCTCCCGCCTCTCCCACCCTGCCCCCCTTCATATGTATGCGGGGGGGGGGGCGATCATGTGTATGTCTGTGTGTGTGTGTGTGTGAAGGATCTGAACCCTTTTCGAAGTTCCTCTGCAGATTCAGTCGAAGAGAAGAGGTGGGCTGATACGTCCCTCTGCCCAAGAAATTGCGGAAGCGTCGTCGAAGAACGGGCGGTTCGTCCACGTAGGAAGAAGCAGCAACGCGCGACCACGAAGCCAAGAAGGAGCAGAAGAACACACGGACAGGAAGGCAGAAGAAAGACACCCGAAGAAGACCCGAAGAAGACCCGAGGAAGACCCGAGGAAAACCCGAAGAAGACATAAAAGGGACGGAGAAGTGTACGTGCCTCACAAGAGCTGCCCACGGCGTCCCCACACCCCCCACACCTCCTTTCGGCCCCCTTGTTCGTCTGTTGCTGCTTAGCAAGACTCAATGAATTTGTAGCGCGTGGACATCGCATTCGAAGGGAAATGTTCCTCTTCGTCTTTTCCTTTGCTGCCTTTCATCTCTTCTCCTCTTCTCTCTCTTCTTCGGCTTCTCTAGCACCCCACACCTACCGCTCTACATGCATGCATGCATGTGTGTGTGTGTGACATGTCAATTAGATATTCAGCACATGCATCAAATACGTACGTCCATATATGTATGTGTGAGGGAAGTTATCTGACTGCTGCCTGTATGTGTGTATGATGTGCGGTCGGTGTATAGAGGCAGACAGAGAGGCGGTTTGAGGGGAAGGTGAGGGATGATGTACGCATGTTGTCGATTTCGCCGGCGACGTGTGGCGACCTCCGGTCCTTCGGAGGAGAGGCGAGGAAAAGGAGATCAGCAGAGGAGAGCAGGTGGAGAGATAATGCCGCTGGGCTCTTTTTTACCTGCACAAAGACACCGAAGGGGTGTACAGACACCACCTGGCCGTCAACAACTCGGTCGGCGCGGTGCTGCCTCATTTGGTCGCGTACGGCGACGAGGCGGTGGCTGACGAGAAGTTTCTGCTGCTCGACGTCCGCCTGCAGCAGCGCGACGGGAAGCTGCTGCCCGAGCAGCAGCTGCTGCTTCGCTCGGCTGCTGCAGCGCTGCTGCAGGCTGCCGCTCATTTGCGTGTGGGGCAGGAAGCCTCGCAGCCCGAGGACGGAGACTCCGAGCCCGCCTGCAGAAGGCAGAAAATTGCCAGAAGAAGGACGTGGCCGCAGAGGAGGAGGACGAGGCGGAGCAGGCCCGGGGGCAGTGCAGCAGAAGCGGCGAGGAGCGGCCGGAGAAGCAACAGCACAGCCCACGTCCCACCGACGAGGGGCCACCAGCAGCGAAGCAGCAGCAGCAGCAACGTTCAAGCAGCAGACTCAAACGTGCAGCAGCAAATGAAACAAAAGGCATGCAAATTCTTATCTCTACCTCGTCGTCGTATACACACACCTTCATATCCTATACATATCCATACATTCTCAAGTGCATGCGTATGTATTCAAGTGCACGCATATACACATATATTCATTCAAGTGCATGCACGCGCTGGAAACACAAGTTTGACTACAAAACGTTTATATGTACGGTTTTCCTGCCTTTTCCTCTTCTTCGCGCCCCCCCTCCGTCTCCGTCTCTCGCTATGAGTACGCCCGCAAGTTTCTATACGTATAGCAGGGACACATACATATATATGTATGAAGTAGGTATGGGGCGATTTCCGCTCGTCTGCTCTCTCTATATATAGAGGTCTATACGGAGAGACAGACCAGAGGACACATATATACTTGCAGCATATACATATATATGTACGTCTAATCATGTATGAAGAGACGTTAGCATGCACGTCCCTCCCTCGCTTCTTCTCTTCCTCTAATCTTCTCCCTGCATGCAGAAAAACACATGCCAGCATACATACGCATGTGGAATATATACACCCACCCATAATATATACAAGCATATATACAACAGCATACACGTATATGTAGCGCGCTTCTCCTTATATATATATATATATATATAGAAGCACATACATGAAGGTACACATATATATGCAGCGTCTGTCTCTCCGTTGGATTCTCGTTGTCTCTCTGTCTCGTGGTGTATACGGGAAAGTGGGCAGCCGACTGTAGATATATATGTGGTGGCATATTTATATATATATATATATATATATGTATGCATGCAGAGAGACGCATACAGGCCCGGGGCGCGGCAGGAAGACTTCTGCGGAAGAAGGGGAGATGTGCGGCAGCTGCAACGGATGCAGGGAGAATCAGTGCAGCAACGGCAGCAGCAGGAGATACGCTTCGGCAGAAAGGAGAAGAAATGACGTGGAGGACGCAGAGGAGGGGAAGGACGAAAAGGGAGAAGAAGAGAAGAGGGAGAGAAGCAACAGCAGCTAGCAGCCGTGTGCCCCCGTACGGCAGCAGCAGCAGCAGCAGCAGTGGCAACAGCAGCAACAAGAGAAGGCTGGGCAGGGGAAGCAGCAGCAACAGCAGCAGCCTCTTCTTGCAGACATACACACACATACACATACACATGCACAGACATACGCCGACACAGAGCGGCAGCTGCAGCAGCAGCAGCAGCCGCCCTGGCAGCAGAAAGAGGCAGTCGGCAGCAGGAGCAGCAGGGAGATCGGGCACCGCAGCAGCAGGAGGAAAGGAGCGCGGAGCGAAGGCGATGGACGAGCGAGGCGAGCAGGCCAGCAGCAGCACCGCAGCAGAACCACACGGCAGACGAGAGCGGCAGCAGCGGAGAGCAGGGGACAGCAGCCAGCGCAGGAGCAACAGATGCAGCAGCAGCAGCGACAACGCCCCAGACCCCCGCAGGAGCAACAGGTAGAAGAGACGGGAGCAGCAGGAGCAGCAGCAGCAACAGCAAGAGCAGCAGCAGCATAAACAGAAGCCGCAGGGGATGGAGCAGCAGCCGCAGCAGGAATAGAAGCAGCAAGAGCAGCAGCAGCAGGAGCAGGAGCATAAACAAGAAGAATGGCAGCAGTCGCAGCAGTTGAGAGCGGCAGCAGTTACGAGAGAGGCAGCAGTTGCAAAGGACCACCTCTTGGGTAGACGTGGGTGACCGTCGCGGGTAGAATTTGGTCCGTTTTCTGCTGCAGGTCGAGGAGTTTCTCCCACGCTGCAACGCGACGCAGCGTACGCAGAGAGAGCAGCAGCTCGGCATCTGCGACTTTGACCACCTCGGCAAAGACGTTGTCGCCAGGACGAAACAGCTGCTTCAAGCCTGCCGCAGGAATGGGCTCCCCTTCAAGAAACGCCTCCTCGACTCGCAGCTCTCCCTCGCACTTGTAGGCCACGTGGACGTAGGCGACGGAGCGACTCACTTTGATAACTCGTCCCTGCACCAGCTGCCCCGGGAAGACGCGCAGCACAACGCCAGGAAAACAGGAAGCAGCAGACGCAGCAGCAGCAGAAGCATCTGCGCCCGTTGCGAAAGGCGCGCTCTGCTCTCCCCAGTGCGCTCGCCACTCCTCTGCAACCAGCCTCTCAAAAGCGTCAAACACATCTCCTCTCAAGCTGCTGCTGCTGCTGGGCGTCATCGCGCTGCTGCTGCTGCCGTCTCCAGCGGCGGTCTGTGTGCCTCCCAGTGCCTCCTCTTTCCTGTTTGCTGCTGCGCGTCCTTCGCTTCTTGCATATGCTGGGGCTGCTGCTGCTGCTGCTGCTTCTGCCGCCCTCTCCTCTTGTCTCGGCTCTCCCTCTGCAGCACGTCGGAGAAGCGGGCGTCCCCGCAGCAGCAAAAGAAGAAGAACGCAGGGACAACGTGACACACAGGAGAAGAAGAGAGGACGAAGATGGAAAGGGAGAAGAAAAGGGGCAGATTCAGATGTCGGTGAGTTGTGCTGTTGCCGAAGAAGAGACGGGACACAGATATCAACCAAAAGCCCTCCAAGCGGAAGCCGTCACCTCCCCCGTCAACCGGCAGCAGCCACGGGCTTGAAACTCTCTCTTTTTCTCTCAAAAGAGTTCCACAGGAACCTACTCATTTCCCCTACCTCCCAACAGAGAAGAAATTCATCTATATACATTCTTCAAGTTCTCCCTATGTGTCTCCGTCGCCGTCTCCGCGTGTCTCCGGCGTCCGTATATAAGTTGCCTTTGCTGCTGCTGCTGCTGCCCCAACCTTCCCTTTCTTTTACGGACAAACTCAGAAGAAAAGGTGCCAACCGGTACTTCTCCCAGCACACACACACATACGCACGTGTATATATGAATATGTGGCCTTCCTGCTGTCCCCCCCTATGAGAGAAACGTAGGCACGACGTGTGTACCCGTGTATGTGTGCAGCTGGACCGCACAGCAGAGTGGCCCATCCGTACATATATATACATGTGTGTCGAGCTGCATTCCTCTCCCATGTATATAAAACAGTTCCACATACACATATATAAGTGGATACGCAGCTGCCCCCAAAAGGAGAGTTCCCCTCCACAGACATGTGTATAGAGCCGCAGCATTCCTTGCCGCTGTATACATCAAAGAGCTATCCAAGCATATGTGAGCGTATACAGAGAGAGACAGCTGCATACAAAAGGAATGTCACGCATGCATATTTGTGCGTGGGAGAATTTATCCACGGCGCTCTTGGCCTGGGGGGGTCTGTTCGGTATGCATGCAGACGTATACGTGTGTGTGTGTGTATGTTTTGTGCGGTCTCGGGCACTTCGTGAAGACCTTGAAGCAGGTCAAGAAGGCAGCACGTATGCGTGTGTATTTGTTGAGTCTCCGAATATATGAAGTCTCCGCGATATGGAGGCTGTTCAAGGCGACAGAGGGGCCCCCCACGCAGGTAGCAGCCGTCTCCACGCGTCTCCACATTCACGTGTCTCTGTACAGGGACACCCGTCTCCCAACATTCACACCCTATCGAAGGGGTCTCTCTCTATATATATATGTAGGGTCCTTGGGCAGGTTTTTGTGTGGGCAGCAACTGAAGGATACCCATCCGTCAATCTACATAGATGCAATACACACACATACATACACATATACATACGTCCAGTCCCTCCTCTGAGCGACACGTATATATATGGATGTGTAAATCTGTAGATATCAGAGAGACACACACATACATATCAATATATATGTATATACAAATAGATAGATACATACGTATATACATATATATATATATGTATATGTATGTGTATATATGTGTATATATGTGTATGTATGTATATGTATGCGTATGTATGCGTATGTATGTATATACATATACATATACATATATATTTATATGTATGTATGTATGTATACACTTTTTTTATCTCTGTTAGTCCACGTGTGTGTGTGTGGGTGTATGCATGTATACATCAATCTGTCTAGATGCAGGATACATATACACCTATATATATATGCATATTTCTATATGTGTATATATATGTGCATGTTTGTCTTTTCTTGCTCTTTTTGTTTGTGGATATGTGTGTGGGCGTGGAAAAGGTCTTCACTTTTCTTCTTATCGACAAATACACATCTGTGCGTCTGGGTCGTCGTGTGTGTGGCGGGCGCTGGCAGGAAGAGAAGTCTCCCTCGCTGCGGGCGCGTGAAGAAGGGGCTCCGGCGGCCCCACACACGTCGAGTGGCTTCCCGCGTTTTCACCTGCTGCCTCGTCTCCGTCGCCGTCCAGGGAGACACACGGAAGCGAAACGAACGCGAGACGGAGACACGGAGACACGAAGTGCCCTCCGTTTTTCCGTCGGCACCCTCATCATCGAGGACCCCACCTCTCATACGTGGCTTACACATGTGCTAACGCGTCTATATATGGTACTCCTCTTCCCTATATATATGTATGTATGTATATGTATGTATATGTATGTATGTACGTAGGTATATATATATATATATATATATATATGTATGTATATGTATGTATGTATATGTATGTATATGTACGTATGTATGTATGTATATGTGTGTATGTATGTACGTATGTATGTATGTGTGTGTGCGTGTATATATATATATATATATATGTAGACGGAGAGAGAAGGACGCCGGAATTCTGTCTATTCACTTCCCCACCTGCCACGGTGTATACCGCCATATGTGTGTGGGCCATCCAGTCTTCCACACATACACATATGAGAGAGATACGGAAACGGAGTGGCTCAGTCTGTCTGTCTGCTGACTGTGCTGCGGCGTCCATCCTACACACATGTTCTACACACGTCCACATGTATGTGCAGGTATTCTGTCTCCTATACACCAAGGAAACGGAATACCTACACACACACACGTATATATGGCGGACTTCCCATGCGAAGGTGTACACCATGCAGCAGAGATTCACCAGCATGAATGGGAAGCACTGAACGCAAACCGACCCTCCCCGTCTCCCCGTCTCCGTGTCTCTCTATATATACAACACACGTAGAAGCCCGGGTCGGCCCCTTGCTGCGCAGGCACGTTGCCGTCTCCGTCACATATATGTGTTGGACATCTCTGCTTCGGCCCTGGAGAGCCGCAGAGAAGACGAGACGGGCCGAGACAGGAAGAAGGGGGAGGTGTTTTCTCTCTGAATAGGGCAGGAGGTCTGCTGCTGTACAGGACAGGTGGTGTGCATGCGAACTGCCTCTCCCCCTGTCCCCCTCTGTCGCGATGCATGCATATACATATGTGTGGGTAGAGGGCCGTCCTCTACATATATATATGGACACATGTGACACATGTGCAGCAGATGCAGAGAGGGGGAGGGTCTGGCGGCGCCTCTGCTTTCTGTCCTCTTTTCTGCGGTATGCGCTGCATCAAATAGGTCAGTATATTCACACACATATATATCGGTGGACGTAGGTACAGAGGCGCCTACACATATATACCGGAGACAGATAGACAGCGAAGAAGGGGGCCCTTTTCTCTCTGTCCACGCACACACATATCTTCTATGCCGGATACTTCACACATACATGCATGCAGAGAAATATGGATGGCTGGGTGGATGGACGGCTGGATGGATAGACGTGTATATACGAATATATGTGAGTATACGGTCTTCGAAGCATAGACGTGTATGTATAGGAGACGGAAAGACAGAGAGATAGAGAAGGTTGGTGGTGACCCACCTTTTGTCTGTGAATTGACTCCCTCAGCTGCTACGGCATATATGCATGCATGGGTATACAATACAAACGTATATGGAGGGACAGACCTATAGATAGATAGATACTCTTGTGTGTGTTCGCAGGTCTTGTTGTGTGTTTGGTATTTCGTGGGAAGAAGAGGGGAGAAGAGAGACCCCCTTGCCCGCGAATTTCTGCGGAAAGGGACGAAGAACGGCATGCAACTCGGTCTCGCCTTCTCTGCGTGTCTCCCGCTGCTGGCGCGAGGGGAGGTCCCTTCTCGACGCCGCAGCTCTACGCCCGCAGGAGAAGAGGAGCAGAAGCAGCAGCAGGAGAGGGTAGCAGAGGCCGCATGCATTCGTACACATACATCTGCTGCCCGCAGGTGAAGAGCGAACTGCGGCGCAGAAGAAGTTCCTGTCACGAACCTTCGAGAATTCGGCCTCGGCCGTCCGTAGAAGTCGCCTCGCATGCAGCAGCAAGTTGCTGAGATAGACGCCTCAGCCGCTCAACGGCTGCTTCTCCTACTTCGTCACCAAGAAAAACCGTCTCCTCCTGCTGCTGCTGCTGCTGCTTCTCTGGCTGCGTCCTGAGGGCCTGCAGCTGCTCACGGAGCTGCTGCTGCTGCCGCGTTTCCACGGGCTGCTGTTGCTGCTGCTGCAGGGCGAGCTGCTGCTGTTGCTGCTCCAGCAGCTCAGTTCTTTCTTTTCGAGCCTTCTCCACATTTACTTGCATGCGCCGCATCATCTCATCAAAAGCAGCGCTATGAACCTTTCTTGTTTCTCTTTCCACTTCTTCCTGAAGCATGCGTACCACTGCAGCATATGCTGCGGCACCAACGCCACCTGCTGCTGCCTCTAAAATGCCCCGCAGCCGCACATTTCCGCCGGCGCCTTCCTCTTCTCTTGTCCGCAAGCCTTCTTCTCCTTCTTGTTCTCCTTCTTCTGCTTCTCCATCTTCTTCTCTACCGCCTTTCTTCCCCTCCTGCGTTTGCTGCTGCTGCTGTTGCTGCTGCTGCTGTTGCTGCTGCTGCTGTGCGGCCGCCGCTGCTGCCTCGTCCAGCCGACGGTTGACATTTGCTGCTGCAGCAGCAATGACCGCCTGCTCTTCTGCTGCTTCCTCTAGCTCCTGCAGAAGGTCGGGGGTGACTTCAAGAGGCGTATTCGTCCGCGGAGGAGGACGCTGTCCCGCTGCTGCAGCTGCTTCTCTTCTTTGCTGAAGCAGCTGCAGCAGCGGCTCGAGCTGCCGGTCAGCCTGCAGGGCGGCGTGCAAACGCTGCAGCAGGAACGGCTGCGTGTCCCGCAGGGCCCGCTGCAGCAGCTAAAAGAAAACAGCAACGCAAAAGCAAAAGCAGCAGGACGACATCAAGTGGATAGCAGCAGCAGAGAAGGAGAGATAAAAAGGGAAAAGAGAGCAGCAGGGAGAAAACCGAGGGTTGCCGACAGATCAAGAAGCAGCAGCAGAGAAAGTGGAGTGCCACTTCTCAGAAAGACCACGCACAGCTGCAGCAGCTCTCTCACGGACGTGCGTAGCAGCAGCAGCAGGAGGGGCATGCAGCATCAGCAGGAGGGGCATGCAGCAGCAGCAGGAGGCCCATGCAGCAGCAGCAGCAGGAGGGCATGCAGCAGCAGCAGCAGGAGGAGGAGGAGGGGCATGCAACAGCAGCAGGAGGCCCATGCAGCAGCAGCAGGAGGGGCATGCAGCAGCGGCAGGACGGGCGAGCAGCAGCAGGGCGGGCGGGCAGCAGCAGGAGGGGCAGGAAGCAGTAGGGGCAGCAGGAGTGGCAGCAGCGGCGGCAACCGCTCTCAGTCGAAAGAGCAGCAAAGGGAGCCTTCTTGGGGCAATGCAGCAGCAGCAGCACCTCCGCATCGGCAGCAAGGCAGCAGCAAACACGCATAAAGACTCTTGCGAGGACGGAGCAACGCGACGAAGAGAAGAAGACGCAGGAAGAAACCGAAGCAGAAAACGAGCGAGGACGAAGAAGATGAACAGCAAGGCAATCGACGAAGAAGAAGAAGAAGTCAACAGAGAAAGGAGACGAAATAGACCGAGGAGGACGGAGGATAAGAAGAGAAGGGACGTAAGGCAGAAGAAGAGGAAGGGAAAGCAGAGCAGCAAATCGAAGAAGACAGAAAGACAGGGCAGCAGAAGAAGTACACCAAGGCGGAAGAGAAGCACATGCGCCTGTGGGGGGTGGCGAGGGCTTAAGAGAGCCACCTTTGTATAGACGGAGCCTATTCGTTTCTTCTTGGGGGCATGCAGCTGCTGCAGCTTCTGTGTCCTCCTACTTGAAGAGCCTTTGCTGCTTCACTTGGCGAGAGCTGCGGCGAGTCAGGTGTCACGTGCATGTAACGAGAAAACAAAATTTGGGCAGCTTCAGGCAGCTGCAGCAGCCGAAGTTGTTGTCTCCGCAGCAGAGCCCTTGCAGCCGCATATACCCGCGCGGTCGTTCTTGTTCCTCTCTTCTCTTCTCCTCCCCCTGCTGCTCCTGCTGCTGCTCCTGCTGCTGCTGCTGCTCCTGTTGCTGCTGTTCCAGCTGCAGTTCCTGCTGCTGGAGTGCCTCCCTCCTCCTCCCGCCGCTGCTGCTGCCCCGTCTGTCGGCTGATCAGTCCTCCTGTCTGCTGCTGCTGCGGCTGCGGCTGCTGAGTTCTCGTCCCCTTTTGCTGCCTTCCCTTCGTGTCTGCTGCTTCCTCCTGCGGCGCACGGGGTCTCTGTTGCTGCTGCTGCGGTTGCTTCTCCTGCTGCTTTTTTTCCCCCAGCGTCGTCACTGCGACTTCTCCTTCCGTCTCGGCCTGCGGTTCTTCCTGCAGCAGCAGCAGTGGTCCTTCCTTCTCCTCTTCCGCTCCCCCGAACTCAAGCGGTTGCTGCTGCTGCTGCTCCGTCTCCTCTTCCTCTTCCTCTTGCCAAGCCCGCAGCTGCAGCCACGTGGCCCTTTCTAAGCGCTCCTGCGCTGCTGCTGCTGCTGCGTAGGCGTCCTCCTCGCTCTCCCCTTCCGCACCCCCCGCCGACCTGCTGCTGCTTTTGCTGCCCGTGCTGCTGCTGCCTCCTGCGCCAGGCGGAGCGAGAGGGAAAACCGTCGCCCACCCGTGGACTTCAAGCCTGCGGACGAGCCCGCCCACCCCACCGGCGTCGATGAGTCTGCGTGAGGCAGACAACTCCCCTTCCTTCCATGGGAGAAGAATTCTCTTCTTTCTTAGGACGATAGGGCCCTCGGGTTGCTTCCCTTTCCCTGAACTCTCCTTTCTTCGGTCGTTATTATCTTCGTCCGTCTTTTGCTGCTGCTTTTGCTGCTGCCGCGCATGCAGTTTGTAGAGACGCATGAAAGGCCTCGGTATTTTCTTCTGCTGCAGCAGAGCAGCTTCTTCCTCGGTGAGAGCCGGCAGCACGAGCACGTCGTCGATGGTGGAGGCGTGCTGCAACGAGGCGCTGCGCTCTTTCTGGTGTACGTACACTGCAGCGAACCGCTGCTGCAACTCTGTGGGGTCGGTAGCAGCGAGGAAAGCGTCAACGTCTCGTGATGCATGCGGAGTAAAAAGCCAGTCCAGGTACAAGTTCTTCGGGAGTTCCTGCAGCAGCTGCTGTAGTTCTCCTGCGTCAATCTTGTCGCTTCTTTCCTTATAAAAAACAGTAGCAGCAGCCCGAGCCTCCTCTCCACCTGTCCACCGGGCCGCTCTCTCCCGAGCAGCTGCTGCTGCTGCAGCAAACGGCAGCAGCTGCTCGTACGATCGTCCCCGCAGCAGATGCGCTTGCGCCGCTGCAGCTGCTGCTCCTGGGGGTCGTTGGCCAACGCCTCGCACTCCCGCTGTTGCTGCAGAGCGACGAGCAGCAACAGCAGCAGCCGCCTCTGCCGCAGCAGCAGCAGGAGCAGCACTGGGAAAAGTAGCGAAGGGCGGCAGATTCGTCGCTGCGACGTTCTGCTGCTGCTGCGAAAGAGAAGAGGGGGCGGCTGCCTCACCAAATAAGGAAGCTTCTAGCTCGGGAAGAGGGAACGGATACGCCAACCCCGGGGGAGCTACGATTTTCTCGCGAACGGATCTTCTGCTGTTCGCAGCCTCAGCTTTCTCGACGACACTTGCTGCAGCAGCAGCAGCAGTATGAGTAGCAGCAGAGGCAGCAGCGGGCGTAGCAGCAGCAGGCGCCGCAGCACCAACGTCCGCAGCAGCAACAGCAGCCGCGGGTCCAGTAGCAGCAGGAGCAGCAGCAAAAGCAGCAGCAGTCGGCGGTGAAGCGGCAGTAGCAGCAGCGCGCCCGGCATTGCGTCTCTGCGGCTGCTTCCTCCTCGTCTCTTGCTGCGTGTCCTGCTGCTGCTCCTGCTGCCGTCCCCGCTGCTTGTTCTTCTGCTGTTGGCCTTCCTCCTTCTGCTGCTTCTCGTGGGGCTGCTCCCGCCCACTCGGCTGCGGCTTCATCTTCTTCAGTCGCTGCTCTTCCCTCTCTTGCTGCTGCTGCTGCCGACGTTGCTGTTGCTGGGGCTGCCCTTCCTCCGGCTGCTTCTCCAACTGCTGCGGCACGTCCTCCTGCTGCTGCTGATCCCTCGGGAATCTGCGGCGGCTTCCTGCTGCTGCATCACTTTCTGGTGCTGTTGCAGACTGCCTTCCTGCAGGGGATAGCGCTGCTGCTGCAGGCTTTGCTGTCCGTGTTGCATTGTGCCTTGCTGCTGCTGCACCTGCTGCTGCACCTGCTGCGTCTCTGGCTCCCGCTTCTCCTTTCTTTCCTGCTGCTGCTGCTGCAGCAAGTCCCACGTCGGCTCCGCAAGGACTGCGTGAACGTCGAGCAGCCGCAGAGGCAATGGGAGACGCAGCTGCAGCACTTCCCACGGCAGAGAAACCGGGACGGAGGAGAGAACGAGACGCAGCAACAGCAGGAGCAAGCCTGTAGAAAAATTCTTCACCACACGTTCTCCCGTCTGTGCGGCCCGCAGCAGCAGCAGCAGGTGTTGGAGCAGCAGCAGCAGCTTGACGCGCACGAGGGAAGGGAGTAGAAGAGAAGCAGACAGGAGCAACAGCAGCAGCTATTTGAAAAGGGAAGACAGCAGCTGCAGCAGCAACGGACGTCACCCCAGGCAAGTACCTCCTGCCTACACCGAGGTTTATAGAACTATTCATCTGTGAAGAGCTGCAGCAATAAACAAACCCTGGGGAAACAGAGCGCCTCCTGCTGCCGTCGGTCTTTCCTCTGCTGCCGTTCAAGTGACAGCAACTGCTCCCTCTGCTGCTGCTGCAGTTCCTGAGTCTGCTGCGGTTGCCGCCGCTGTCCCAGACGCTTCCGCGGCTTCTGCTGCTGGTGCTGCTTCTGCTGCTGCTGCAGCCGCAGCTGCCGCCGCTGCTACTGGCCTGTGTGGCATTGTTGCGGCTGATTCTCCGGCTGCTGCTGCTGCATGTGGGATTGCTGCTGCCCCATCGGCTATTGCTGCACCACCTGTCTCTTGTCTCTAGGGAAGGGAACGTGTGCAGCAACGCAGAAAAGAGAGTAAGCAGCCGCCACCGCCGCACTGCCGGAAGCTCCGCAGCAGCAACAGCAGCAGGCACTGGGCGCGCAGCAGCCGAGAGGAGAACAGCAGCAGCAGGAACTGCGACCAGAGATGCGGAAGAAGGAGCAGCAGCAGCACCGGCGGGTCGTCGGTGCGAACCAGCAGAAAGAGTAACGGCAGCAGTGGGGCACGACGCAGGTGTCACTACAGCAGCAGCAGCAAGTCGAGAAGGAAGAGAACAAACAGAAGCACGAGACGACAGGGGGGAAGCAGCAGCAGCAGGGGGAGGAAGGGTAGCAATAGAGAGGAAAGGCGTGTAGGGAAAGAAGCAGGAGCAACAGAAAACCTTTGCCGGCTGAGCAGCAAAATTGACGGAAGCGGGAGACGGGACCCCACACCGAGGAGCACCGGCAGCAGCAGCAGCGGCTGGGAGAGAGGAAGAAGCCAAGCAGGCAGGAAGGAAGAGAACAGAAAACAAGGAGAAGTAGCTGCAGCAGCGAAGACACGAACGGGGAGGCAGAAAGCCAGAGAAACGCACTGATTTCCCCCTGCTGCGTGTCCTTCGACAAAGACGCAGGAGCAGCAGCAGGCGGCGCACTCGCACTTGCAGCAGACCGGAGAGCAGCAGCAGCAGAGAAGAGCGCAGCAAGAGAAGGAAACGAGGAGCGTGGAACAGCAGCAGGGGCAGCGAAAAGGAGAGAAGACAACGGCAGCAAGAAGCAACCACAAGCGGAAGAAGAAGAAGCGACAAAAGAGCAGACAGCAGCAGCAAGCAGTGCTGCAGCAGCAGATATCCCGGCACAGGCCGCAGCATACGGAGAAGCAGCAGCAGCAAAGAAGAAGGCAGCAGCAGCAGAGAAATCGAGGCCGGCGAGAAGACGAGGATGAAACACGCCGGCAGCAGCAACGGCAGCAGAAGCAGCGGAAGCAGCAGGAAGAGACGCCGGTGGGCAAAAAAAGAGACACGCGCGTCTCGCGCGTCGCTGCAGTCGCAGAGGAGACGCGCACGGGGTGTCGCCGCACGTCTCCCTCTTCACGTGGGGGAGACGGCGGCGGGCATCCCCGCGAGTTGACGAAGAGCGGAATTCGAAGCGAAACGACCACAACGCAGAAGGACGCGGCGGGGGGGGAGGCCACCTTCGCATGCAGGCGCGCAGCGCAGGACGGGAGACAAAGCAGAAGCGGAGACGCATGCAGGGGGGGGGCAGGCAGCAAAGGGAGGGACACACAGGGCCAGAGGAAGAGCTACTCTCCACCTGTACAGATAGAGACATATATGTGTGTATATGTATATATGCATATATACGGAAAAACCAGGAGAGATCTACGAAAGACTCAGAGCCACCCTTCACATGTATATATACGTATATATGAGACGCAGGGAAGAGACACAGTAATGGAGGTCTATCCTTAACATACGTATATATATATATATGTCCGTATATGCCACCCTTCACATATATATATACGTATATATGAGACGCAGAGACGAAGTACACACACAGAGATAGAGGTGTATCCTTCACATAAATATATGTCCGTATATGGAAGGAGAAGGACAGCGCTATTCTTCCGATGTGTCTATACACAGACTTGTATGGGGAAGGGCAGAGAAAGACTCGGAGCAATCCTTCCTATGGAAGAGAGACACAGAGATGGAGCTGCCCTCTCTATATATCTGTACGTATATGTACACATATATATATGTGCATGTACGTATATAGGGAAGGACAGGAAGAGAGAGGATATCCTTCCCATGTGTATATAAGGAAGGGCAGCAAGAGACAGCGCAGTCCTTCACATGTATTTGGGGGGACAAAGACAGAGGGATATCTCCTTTTCAGAAGACATAAATATATTGATGTATGTGTACATGGAAGGACAGCGCATGCGCTAATATCCTTCACACACACGTATATAGAGAGAGAGGAAGGGGCAGCGATACAGAGAGAGACACACACACACACACGCATGCACACACATATATACATATATACGGATATATGAATATGCACACACATGTGTGTATGTGTGTAGTTTTGTTTGTCTTGGGTTGCTGCCTGCTGCGAGGGAAGAGACGGCAGCAGAAGAGCTGCGGGGGGCAATG
The DNA here is from genome assembly GCA_000727475.1 of Sarcocystis neurona. Lineage (NCBI taxonomy): Eukaryota > Apicomplexa > Conoidasida > Eucoccidiorida > Sarcocystidae > Sarcocystis > Sarcocystis neurona. The sequence goes on from KL647308.1 coordinate 2,331,072, forward strand.
CGACTGCTGCGGCCGCGCGGAGAGAAGAGGCGGGGGCCGCGAGCAGAGCAGCGCGCATGCAGTCGCGAGGAGGAGAAGAGAGCGGATGAAAGACGAAGAGGAGATGCATGCGCGAGAACTGGAAAGACGCCTGGAAAAAGACGAAAAAGGAGGGGGAGTCTTTTTTGAGGGGTGCTGCATGCCACCGTCGGACGCGGAAGCGACAGCAGCAGCAGATGCGAATGGAGAGGTCTCCCGAGGCACCTGCTGTTGCCACGGAGAGAACAGGAGGGGGAGCTGATCGATGAAGAGGGGCAGGAAGGGGGAGAGATGAATGAAATGAAAAAATCAGGGGAGAAAAGGGGCCTACATCGGGGGTTTCATATCCATCTGCAAGAATCTATATATACATATACACATATACATGTACATACATATACATATATACACGACAAAATATCTCTCCATATACATATATACATATATATATCTCCCCATACATATATATATGTATATATATACTCATGTATATATGTATCTCTCTCTCTATATATATATATATATATCTCCTTATACATATATATATATATATATATGTATCTCTCTCTCTGTATATATACACATGTACATATATATATATGGGAACAGCTCTCTCTACTTATATTTATCGATCTCTCTCTATCTCTCTCTATCTATCTCTCTCTCTCTCTATATATATATATATATCTCCTTGCGCGTATGTATATATACTCATGTATATATGTGTCTCTCTCTCTGTATCTATATACATATTCACATATATATATATATATATGAGAATCTCTCTCTCTCTCTATATATATATATCTATTTGTCTCTATCTATGTCTCTCTCTCTATATATATATCTCCTCATACACATAAATGTATACATATACATATATATATATAATCATGTGTATATGAATCTCTCTCTCTCTCTCTGTGTGTATATATACACATATGCATATATATATGTATATATATATATGTATATATGAGAACATCTCTATATATATATATATGTCTCTCTGTCTATATATATATGTATATTTCCTTATATATATATATATATGTTGTGTAGTATTATAAGAGCGTTTGCACATGTACAGGAATATATGTGTGTGTAGATAAAGAGGGGAGAAGAAGTGAAGGCATCGAGAGACACAACGGAAGAGAAGTGCTGCTTCATATACAACTTCAACTCCCCATACACAAACACAGACACACAAACACATATATACATGAATATATAGAGAGGGAGAATATATATACGGAGAGAGATATTCTCATATATATATATGTATGTGTATATGTGTATACATACAGAGAGATAGAGAGATAGAGAGATAGAGAGATACATATATATATGTGTATATATATATAGATAAAGAGAGATATTCCCATATATGTATGTATGTGTATATGTATGTGTAGAGAGATAGAGGAAGAGAGGAAGGCAGAGAGGAACGTACACAGAGAGGGAGATGAAAAGAAATGGAAAATCACTTCATTGACAAATATGAGTCCGCAGCACTGTTTCATATACTGATACAGAGGAAGAAATATAGTCAGTACGACACAAACACATATACGTATATGAGAATATCTCTCTTTATCTATCTATATATATATATACATATATGTATATATGTATCTCTCTATCTCTCTATCTCTCTGCATGTATACACATACACACACATATATATGAGAATATATATAGGGATAGAAAGTGAGAGACGCACATATACATAGATATGGAGACAGATACACACACACACACACACACACATATGCATATATATAGAATATAGAGAGAGTGTGTGTGTGTGTGTATGCGTGTGTATACATATAGGAGAATCCCATTGAACGTATAGAAGATGATACGAAGAGAGTCACATATGTAATAGGAAAAGAGTCATACACATATATATACTAGAAGGGGAGTCACACATATATAGAGTAGTAAGAGAGTCACATGTATATATAGTAGAAACATAGAGTGACACACATATATGTGTGTGTGTAGTATTATGGGAGTGCTAGAAAGTAGAAGTCGTCGAGGTCGTGTTGGTGGAGCCGTTTTACGACCCTCGCAGTAGCAGCAGCAGCAGGAGGAAGAGCAGAACGTCTCAGTTTTTGCGGAGGAGAAGTGGCCCTGGAAGTGTGCGCAGCAGCAGTCGCCCCAGGAGCAGTACGCAGTAGGAGGAGCTCTCCACTTCTAACAGCAATAGAAGTAGCAACAGAAGCAGCAGAAGCAGCAGAGCCGCGGCAGGAGTGTCAGGGACTTCCTGTCATATATTGCGAGATATGACGAAGTCGCAGCACTTCTCGTGAGACACGCAGCAGCGGTGGGGCCCTCTCGAGGGACTGGCGGGAGACTCGGGCGAAGAGAAAAAACGCCGGTGCATGCGCTGGAAGTACTTGCAGAAGCGGGAGGATTAGCGGGAGTACGGGGGGGAGGCGGAGGATAGGAGTAGGAGGGGTACACCGGCTGTAGAGTAGCATAGAGGGAGGACATGAGTAGCTGCTGCTGCTGCTGTGGTTGTAGTCTCATCATGTTTGATGAGAGAAGAAGCAACGTACGTGGGTTGGAGATGAAGAAGACACGTGTAGATAGTGGGCCTTTTCTCGTCGCGAAGACACGGAGTTCCGAGCACGGACGTCCTGAGACGGACGGAAAAGTGTTGAAGAGAAGCAGCAGCCTGGAAGGACGCCGAGGCGGTGGTAATCTTCGAAAGACCACGCTGCGTTGCGCGCGGGCTTCACTACCAACTGTTCTTCTGCTGCTGTTCCTCCTGCTCCTGCAGTTGCTGCTGCTTCTCCCACTCCTGCTGCCTCTGCTGCGAAGCTGTGTGCGCTTCGCTACGAATACTACTAATATGGTTCTTGTTGCTGGGGTGCTGCAGCTGCTGGGGCGAATCACCCGCCGCTGCCGCGTGCAGTGCTACTGCTGCTGCGTGTCCTTGCGGCGCAGCCTTGCCGGGCAGCAACTGCAGCAGCTGCAGACTGCTTTTTTTCTGTCCTAACTTTTCGTCAAGGACGGCACAGAACTCCACCGGAGGCGCGCCGCGGGAATGTGTAGAAGACACTACTTGCTGCGCGCCGGAAGTCGGGCAGCGAAGACGGCGCGCGGGCCCGCAGCACGTCGAAAAGGGAGAAGACGACGAAGAAAGAAGCACCAAAGGGAAGGACGAAGGGTCAGGAATGCGCAGTGATTACATCGTTGGCGGCAGCAGGAAGTAACAGACGGCGGGCTGCAGCAGCAGCTGCTGCAGCCGTCGCGCACACCAGAAGAAAACGCGCCGCAGCCGCACACACACACACACGCAGCAGCGGGTTCGCCATCGACGAAGCGAAGAAGATGAATTAGTAGCGCTGCCGTGTGTGTACAGTTGAGACCCCCGAGAAGTTTCTTTGAAGGATTTATTGTGGGGAAACAGGGGAAAAGTAAAAATCGCTGCAGTACTGGCAGTTGTAGACAGCCCCGTGTCGAGAAGCTACGCAGCCGTTCACCAGCAAGGCGAAGACGGCGTTTCGCTGCGGTGTACGTACACCGCAGAGAGACACACACGTTTCTTCGGCAGGTTCCTCGAAGAATAGGAACAGGAAAACGAGGAAAACACTGCCATAGTCATACTAGACGGCCACGCGTCCATCGTTGAAGCCTGCCTCGTGTCCGCCGTCTCCTGCAGAGGAGTGTGTGTGTCCTGCTCGCCGATCGCCAGCCGACGCGCATGCCACCGCAGCAGCAGCAACAGCAGCAGCGGCAGCAGCAGCAACAGCAACAGCGGCAGCAGCAGCAGCAGCGGCAGCAGCAGCAGCGGCAGCAACAGCAGCGGCAGCAACAGCAGCAACAGCAGCAGCGGCAGCAACAGCAGCAGCA